>WYDI02009051.1:0-52820 GCA_009867235.2 Psittacus erithacus | reverse complement strand
GGTTGCCCAGGGAAGTTGTGAATGCTCCATCCCTGGCAGTGTTCAAGGCCAGGTTGGACAGAGCCTTGAGTGACATGTTTTAGTATGTGATGTCTCTGCCCATGGCAAGGGGCTGGAACTAGATGATCTTAAGGTCCTTTCCAACCCTAATCATTCTATGATTCTATGCATCATAATAGAGATATTTAGAGATTAACATCTCTCCATCTTGGGTAGTATGTCAGGAAAAGAAATTACAATGTATAGAAAACAGAATTCACCAATAATAAAGATCACAAAGGATTCAACATATGCTTTAAAAGAATACATCCATAAGTAGGTATATTTACCATGTAAAATAATGATTACTTTTACTTGCTTTCTTGTGAAAATAGTATCTCTAATATTAAAGATACACTAACAAGTCTCCTCTTCTACCAAAGGTCCTATAACATCCTAATCAAACGATGTAAATTTTTAAGATCCAGTGGGTTTTGTGTTTGCAGGATGATAGATAGGTATGGGAAAGGAAAATTATACAGCATGCCTGCATTTGAAAGATAAAACAGATTAACACTGACTGGGAATTTTAAAGCACTAAGAGCTGTTCCTGAATAAGTCCATATGTGAATGCTCTTATTTAGGAATAAGAGTGCTTTGTTCCTGTTCAGCTTGACCCACTTTCCAAGTGTATTTAGTTAGGAACAGGTTTATGTGTAAGAAAGCCTTTTGTTTGTTCTCTTGATTAAAGCAGTAAAGTTCAGTATCTAGGGTTTCAGATTCCAACCAGTCTAAACAATTAAAAAAAAAAATAAATAAAAGAGCTATGGCAACAGTGCCTAGGTATTAAAACATACTGTGACATTTTCACTGTTTCCTTAAATAAGTGATTTTAAAGGTAAAAGGTTTTTTAAAAAGTTTTCAGTCAGAAACTGCTTTCATCTGTAATTCATAGGCTGTGGATGGTTACTCAGAATTCTTTAAGACAATCAATCTGCTCTTTGCAAAACACAAATTTACAGCAGAGGTTTTTAAAAGTATGTGCCAAAGGGTCAGCTGTAGTATTTCGGCACTTCAGAAATTGTGCTATTTACCTAAAGTAAACCCATGCAGCCTAGAGAAGACAAGAGAAGCTTACTCTTCCAGTACTCACAGCTGACTCAAATCCACGTGAACAGAATCTGTGATGCCAACTCAAGCTATCAAACACAGTACTGTGCCAACCACATATACCCAGATACCTGCTCAGAATGCAAGTGGTGTGAATCCGCACTCACTCGGAAAATACAGCGTAGACAGGTTTAAAAATGCAAAAAAATGGAAGCCTAACATCAGGCGTCTGTAAGTGTGTCTAGCAAGTGTAAGTATGTATGCCTGTTTGACTAAGGCCTGGTACCACCGCTTTGGCCACATAATCCTGACTTAGTGTTGCTTGTGTAGAAATCAGTACATCGCTAAACACTACAGCATCAGTCTAGAGATGTTTATTAAGCTTTATTAAGCACTGTCATCTCCATCTGGTGTCAAATGCTCCTTATTGGTTCCACAGCACAAGCAAGCTGGGTACCTTACGATAAAGCAATATCAGATAGTTTACATCATGAGCGGGTAACACGTTTAATCTTGCAATGGAATAGATGAGGAATGTTCACACAAGATGAAAGGCAGTGTAAAAAAGTTATTTCTTAACGCATTGCTCAGCTGTTTATTACTGGCTGTAAATGGCAAGTATTGGCACTGTTCTGCTTAGAGTGGTTCTATTCTAAAATACATCCTCTGGTAAATTTTCAAGCTGCACTGAAAGAGGATTAAGTGCGATGCTGGACTGTCCCCAACAGGATGGTTGACAAACAAAGGGTCCACATGCAGACTCAGATATACTTCTTTAGGAAAAAATGGAAACTCTTCACTTATGTAACAAAGCAACATGTTTTGAATTCTGTGCTGCACCCTCGCAGAAAGTTCTCTATACTCCATGAGTGACACCCTCCAACTGTTTGTACCCAAGAGATCTCCCTAACTGTCCTATAAACAGAGTGGGGGTTCAGATTTCTCTTCTGTCATTAAAACTTAATTCAGATCCTAAATGCCTGGTCTTCATTTGAAAAACAGAAGATTACACACTCTGTATTCAGAAGGTACTGTGATGGTCCTTTCTGATGTGTCTAAGAACAAATTAAAACTTCAAGTAATTTGGCAGGCTACTGTTAAGACAGTAATGCTATGTTTTAGCTTGTGGTTGATGTTATTTTATTCTAACATTCTATTGCTTCCATAAGAAACAGCCCATTGCTGCTTTCTAGAAAACAAGAAATAACACTATATGCCACATTAGCAATGCTTCTTCAAAATTTTTCGCATTTTACCTTGAAATTATTTCCTCTGAAAAGAAACTACTTTTACAAATATTAGGGGCTTCCAAAATAGTTTTGTACAGTCTAGAATAAGAAAACTATTAGAAATTAAATTATTCCATGTTTCTATTTGTTGCTGATTACTATCCTGAAAGAGAAATGTAGGTTGTGTTATTAAGCAAAACAAGCCCTTCTCCTCAACAACTACATTTTTATGTCAGTGTTTGTATTACCCCTTAAGTATAGATCTCTACTGATCTGCAACCATATCTTATTTTGGAATATCTCACAAGGATCACGTAAGCAGCATAGTAGATTCTCTCTGTTTAGCCATGCAGCACCCTGGATAAGCTGTTCAGATCCACCCTATCAACAACTGAAAACTATACAATAAATATAGATCAACACAAGCAACAGCTTAGCTAGGAAAATTTTAAGAATAAAAAGCAGTTATCTTTTACTGATCTATTCGATGAAAGAATATTACATATTTAATTTATTCCTCTCCTCCTAGGTGGTCGGTTTATTTTCTGCAATTAACTTTAATTAATTAATTAATAGATCTTGAAAATAGTGGTTTACATATTTTCAATGTATTTTTAATATATTAAATTTATGAATAAATTAGTTGTTTGGACTCCAAAGTCTACTTGAAGAAAAATGTTGTTAAAGCAGAAATACTTAACATACAAAAAAGCTGCTGGACATTATTAAATTGCATTTTATAGCATACAATGTTATTCTGTGAGAAATCAATTCTGCCTTTTTTATATACTCAACTAAATTTTCAGGCATGGATCATATTCTTACTTGTGCCAAATACGGTTTTGTGCTTTCCTGTCACATTTACTTCATTAGTTTTATCCCATTGTCTGCACATATTTTGAAAGTCATTTGTGGAAAATCTTCTTTTCACCTATTTTCAGCTACTGATAACAGCTCTGGCATGAAAACATATCACTGCTTCAAACAATTTTTTATTTAAAAATAAAAGAAAATAAATAGCCTTTTGAATAGAATTACATTATGGCATTTTTTAAAGAAAATTGCAAAAATTACCCTGTACAATAAAGCAAATACTGCATACCTCATAATGACAGAATCACGAATCACAGAAAGTGATGAGAAGTTTTTACTTTCTTTCAGTATTGGGAGATGAATGATTGAATTCTAAACCTCACATTCCTGTTTTTGAAGCTCCCTGTCACTTTCTAATGAAGTTTGTTACACATTTGCCAACATTAAAGCTCAAACTCAAGGACATTAGAATTTGCCCTCAAACCAATGAAATATTATTCTCAAATTAAAATTTCCACTTTCAAACCATATTTACATTGATTATTTCCCTCTCAATCAGCTTGCTCTCCTTAACCACACACTGAACGTATAAATATGGCTTTTAAGTTACAACTGGCATTACAAAATTTATATAAAATGTAATCTCATTATGAAAAATACTACACCAATGGTCAATTTTTCAATACCAGAAAATTACCAAATACAGAAGAAACTACCCAGTGTAGTGATACAAGATACTAGAGTGTAAAAGAACATTCCTCAAGTTTTAATGTAAGACTAGTGAAAAGAAATGAAATGGGGACCACTCTGTTATCAGTAGTGAATGGAAAATATTTGATGTGTGTAACAAACTACTGGATCACCACTTTCTGTTCACTGTCCCTAAAAATCCTGGCTTCTAGGTTAATACCTAAAGTGTCAGTGTTTCTTCGCCATGTTTAAAAGAATCATTTTTGTAAGTTATACCTCATGACCCTTTTAAGAAATAGTTTTAGGGACAGACTTTTCTGATTAGCATGCGTTACCTGTTGCTTTTTATATAGGCAGAGCTATTAAGCATACTGCATGCACAAAAATGCAGCAGCTGTGGATAAACTCAACATAAACAGTGAATTAATTAATAATTTTGAATGTTAAGAAATAGCCTCTGGGAAGCCGCCCAAGACATTTTTATCCAAAAGCAGTATGACTGCTATATTATTAATTAAAATCCGGGAAAAGTGCCATAGATATGCAAGAAACTAAAGAGCAGTTACACACAACCTAACAGAGTGGAGAAAGTAGAAGCTAGCCTACAAACAGACTATCAAGGAAATAAAAATTAAGAAGTGAAAGAAAGAGACGTACGGGCATTCTGAAATTACAGAAAAAGAAGAAAAACGGACATATAAAATCAAGGAATGATTAATTATTTTAGAAGTGAGTTACTGTCATGAATAAAATCAATCACATTTAGGTCGAACTATCTGTAGACAGAGAAGCAGAACAGTATCTAAAAGGAGACAAATTATAGTCTTTCTCTTCATTTAAGTCAGTGCCACTTTAATAAGATTTCAGACAAACTGGGCAAACATCATATTGCAGACTGTATTTGAACTCTCTTCTTCCATGATGCTGAAGACAAAATATTACTGTATTTTTTGCTTGACACCATAAATGTATTTTTAAAAAAAGAGCAAACCAAGGGCTTTTGAGGATCTACCCAACTGACATTTGCTTTCCAGTTCTTTTCCGTTTTCTATTTCTTCTCAATTTTATTTTGAATTCATAGACAGATGTTATATCTATTTTCTGTTTCAGGTACAGATGACTCTTATCTTCTGTTCTTCTTTCTTCCATAATTCTTTCTTCTTTGTGGGTATCCCCCAAACCTGCTGCTGATAAACTTATCTTCAGTCTGGACAGCTCTTATACAAGGCACCACCAGGAGCATCCTTTGCTCCTTGCGTGTTGAGCAGCTGCCTGGCTAACATCATAAAATGTAATGTGGAAGCATAAAATGCCCCATTAAATCCTAACTCAAGGCCATTAAAGTTTAAGTAACTGAGAAGGTACTTAAATTTTGCAAATAGCCTAACAGCAGCAGTCTGCAAGAATAAATTTTGTTTGTAACATGATCCATTCCTGACGTTATAATCTCCAAACTTTTTCTTTTTTAGTTGAACATTTGCATCTTTATATACGTATATAAAAATCCAGCTAGCAAGCTAATTAATAAATATTAACAACTGATCAAGTAATGTATCTTGGACTCACATTTTGCCTATGTCTGACACACTCTTTTTCAGATGGGATGAATGACTTTCTGTAGGTCTCCCATTTCAGGGAGAGTGCAGAAGGTACCTTGATGACAAGGTCAGACTGGACCCTGAACTTACACATACTAGTTGCACTGAAACGTAAATCAACCCACTAGTGTTCTGCTACTTACAAAGGCATCTATTTGAAGCATTATTTGAGCAGCAAGGAACGTTATCTTTTACCATATTATTAAACTTTTATCCAGATAAAATTGGTATTTGTAGTCTGATATTTCAATTTCCATGTTGCTACTGCTAGTTTGCAATGGTTAAGGGAAACTGTAAACAGCACTTTAACCTCCAACTTGGCACATATTCCAGAGAAACGTGTTCTGGCTGTGCAGAATTAAGACCAACTTGCTGGGTGATTTCCACCAAGGAACAGATTTCTTGAAGTTTTTCTGCTTCAGAGATAGCAGAGGGGAAGACTGATGTATCAGCTTCTTACTAGCCACTCAGGAGAACTTTATCACAGTTTACAAGCTGAGTACAGCTTGGCATATCACAACTTTCTTTAATGCATATTTAATCTTATTTTACAATACATTATTATAAACAATTTTTCTAAATACAAGTCTATTAAAATCTTCATTAATGGATTCTGAAAATATTTAAGTGAGATACATAATGCTACAGGCATATTTAACACAAGAAGATTTATATAATGCTCCCTTTGATGGTCAGAGGGTCTACTGAACATCTTTACCATGATTTAAAGAGCTAACCAATCATTCAGGTGAAGGCCTATATATGGAGAAGCTCAACTCATTCCAGCATTCACTGGTCTTCCTTGGGATATAAGGTGACATACAAAAGCTGCTATGAGGAGGGTGGTCTGAAGAAGGACACTTTGTTGGCTTGCTATTTCGTCTGCTTTAAAGAATAAACTGAACTCCACTTTGGGGATGAAGCTTCCACATTATTGTCACTGTCACGTCAAATTTTAACTCCTGAATACATACCCTGTGTGGCTGGCATGTCGATGCAGGGAAATTTTCTAGTGTGGCTGTCTGCAGGCTCTGCTGAAGACAGTGCATGCTGCTCTGTAATATGCTGTCAAAGCCTGTTCACTTGCTGTTCATAGCGCTGTAGGTCAGCAGGTGTTTCACCTCTGCTTTTATTCACGTAAATCTCTTATGCTTCCCATAACTTTAAACATGCTTTTAAAATGCGCAGCTACGTGTGATGCCACTTATTAGCAATTCTTTGTCATGTATCAATTTCTGTTTTTAGCATTAGTTCTGATCTGTTTTGAGATATTTTCATCTTCTTAGATGCATAACACTCATCTGGCCCAAACTCTAGCTAAAAAAACCAACAACTAAATACTGTTTTTGCATTTTCTAGGCACTTCAAGGAAACAAGATAACTGCTTGAGTACATGTACTGGTAGAAAGAACTAGAACTGGATACGGTGCTTTGTTTGTATTAATTCTCAAATTTCACTATTTCTGGTGTATTAATAGAACTGCATTAACTCCCTCCTGTGTTTACTTTAATGTACTGGCTACCTGTAGTTACTAAATTAAATTTTAAAATTAGTTTTTCAAAATTCATTAAAATATAATTTCTTCTTAACTGAAATTAAAAAATAATTCAAACTTTGTTCCAATATAGCTATTCCTCTTCTCCTATTGGTGTTAGACATATATTCTCATGCACAAATGCAGAAAATTAAATGCACATATTTGGGCAAGACGCACATATGTCCATATAGGACTAAGGAAAGTGGTGTCCTGGTGTCCCTCATGACAAGTGGAGATAATAAAACTACACTTTCTTAATGTGGTACCAGTGAAGAACATCAGTTTTAATCCTATGGCTAGAGAAAGACAGATGTAGTACTTGTGTGAAAATAATTCTAAGGACAATTCTGCTAGGACTGTGAAAATGCCAGTTCCCTTAACTTCTTTACACACTGTCATAGCAGGATTGAGTTAAAGCCAAACAAGCATCTGATTCTTGCTCTGAATACCAGTTGATTGTCTGCTGTTATAAATCATTCAATGGGACTCATACTCAAAAGACAGCTGAAAGACTGTCTCATTTTAGCATTCTGAGATGCCAGTAACAAGACCAGTTCAAGAATAAAGACTTACACAAATGTTCCGAAAAAACACTGCCAATAACTACCAAATACAGTGCTAATCAGCTTTTATTTAAATGAGTTATTTACCAGATTCCTTAATCAGACACATATTCCAAAATATTCTTAAATATATTTGTGAACAGTGGAGCCTCAATTTCACCTACATGAAAAATTTTATACCATGTTATATAATCTTGTAATTTCCCTTTCTTTGAACATTTGGATGCACATAACTAATATTTGAATGTACAAACATGAACAGAAGACATTAGTTTTATACACAAATACAAACATGAGACATGCATAGCAAGATAATAAATATGATAATATATTTAGATAGACAGATAGATACATATAAGCATATCTCACTTTGGTTTGGACTGGTCTGGATTTTGCAATAGTGTTGACACTAATTTAAACAAACATGCTACTTTTTTTAACTCTGTACTGCTTTTCATTTGTTTTGTAACAGTCTGCCTAAGTTAAATAAAGGTGGCCTTAAGTGTAAACAAAAACATGAACAGCAACTAGCATTTTCAAGTGCCTAAGGTGTTTAAAGTGTTGTATAGGTATCTAACCACAAGTCCTCAAAACAGTCCTCAAGACAAGAGAGCACTTCCACCAGCAATGCTTCAGCACAGGGAAACAAGTTACCTCAAGGCAGAAACCAAGTCATCACCAAAGTCCTACATGGGGTCCTGGAAACAGCACCAACTTTAAACAATGGTATTTCCGTAAAGTTAGTCCAAACAACAGGAATTTAGAAGTAGCACTAATTTCTCATGAACATCCTTTGTCTCCACAATGGTGTCAGTTTCATAGCATTAAGAATGAAATTATTCAGATCTTGAAAAATAGCTGAAAAACAGCAGGTGAGGTGCCCAGTCATAAATTGGTTATACCAAGTATAATCAGGTATAACCTGCTTATTAATCAGGTACAATTTCTATAATTATGAAAAGAAAACCCAAAATAATATGTGCTTAGGAAAAATGGAGTACAATGCATTATTCACATGCATTTCTGTCAATTATAAGTCTTTGAAAGGTGGATCTTTCCATCAATATTAGCTCAAGAAGAGGAGGTGTCCGAATTACAATTTTTCTTTTATTTTAGGCTCACCTTTAAAGGTTTTCCAGAATTTGGGGATAGACACAGTACCTACATAAAGTCTTCATATTCTTGAGATTTCTTATTCCTTAACAATGTATCTTCATAACAAATGGAAGTTTTCATCTTTTTTGAATTTCTCAGTCCTTGAAGATGAATCTTCATAATGAATAGAAGTTTTGGTCTTTTTGAGATTCCCTATTAGTTAAGGATGAAGAAAGGTCCTTCCTTTAAAACTGTCCACACAAGTAAAGATTCCAGTGAAGATGTTTCTATTTGGCTAATTGGAGTGGCAACAGTCTTGGAAGATGTCCCTGATGTTGCATGTTTTGTCCCTTCTGAGGCTATGATCATTCTTCGTAATAAATATTCTCATTACTAAGGCTAGTAATGAATGGGAGTGGGAAGCTGGAGTGGGAAACATTAGATCCACAGAGTAATTTGCTTGTTGGAATGATTTCTGGTCAATTTTTATTTTTTTTTTAATATTTCTGGGTATTATCAGAAATCTGGAAAATATTGCAAGGTATACAAGAACAAATTTATCATAGCCTTTAAGTAAGCATTTTATTGTTGAGGGTCCTTGTAAAAGATTTTTTACATTTTTTTCCTATAATTAGAGGATCCATACAAGAACAGATGTTCTCTTTTTCTTAAGTAGGTCACAGTTAAGACTTTGCTTTATTAAGATTTATTAAGATTGTCCATATTCTTGCTGAGATGGAGCTACTGCTCATTGAAAACACACCAAATACAGTTTTGCTCTATTTCTAAAGAAAAAAGACAAAGCTAAGTGTTCATATGAACTTTTTGTATGAATTTCAGTATCCCATTGTCTTCCACCACCATTACATTCAACTTTTGACACGACTGCAGAAAAAAATAATCCCTAAAACATAACACCCAAGCTGTACCAATATAAAGAAGAAAAAATACAAACTGACCACCAAACACCAAGACCTGTTCCTGGCTATAAATCTTGTCTTTTAAGACTCACCTCTATAAAGACTGAGCCTAATTAGGACAGGTGGAAAAAGCAATTAATACAAAAACTTTTGCATTTTGCTGTATTGCTATTATTATATCTTCCCATGTTGTCTGATTTCTTAGAGATCTGCAGATATAGGAGTGGTATTTGTAAAGATATTCCAAACACATTACACAATATATTCCTAGATTTAAAGGGGCAACTGCATGTAAGAAAGAATCCTCAACATTCTCTTATTATTCTACTTAGTGTTTTAACTCATGTTCTTAATATGATTAATAGCAGCCCCAAGACCCACTATCAGCTAGTGGGAACTAACATCACAGAGGCGTTTACTGTACAAGCCATTTTGCCATAGTCTCTCAGTCCACACACCTCCCATGTTTACCACCTGAAGTTCCAGCTATACACAACTTGTGGCAGAAATTAATATTAATCATAGGGGTGAAAAGCTTCTGTTCAGTTAAAGCAGGAGGACACAACTGTGATTTCTAGCATTGTACTGGTCTAAGCAAGGTGTCTGTACAATATTTAAGGTCCTGATGGTATGCTGAATGGGCCTTATGAAATCTGTTGTATCACTGAAAATGTCTTTGTACATCAATATAGCCCAAGTAAGGTCACATCTCTGCCAAATCAGAGATATTTCGCTTAGCTTTAATCATCTATAATTACTGCATCTAATACAACTTTGTCACACAGGCTGTCTTTATAGTCAACAGAGAGATGAGCAGCTCTGGAGAGTGATACATCTAACTTACCTTAAACACTCATTTTAGAATGAGGAATTGAAATGGATTCTGGGGATGGACAGCTGAACATAAACTTTAGCTGTCAGCAAGAAGCAGTGCGGAGTGTTCCTGGAGGGCCAGGGTTAAAGGACAAACTTCTGTCAGACTCTATGGGTATTGTTGCAAGTATCACCTAACACAGACTTCAGAAAAAAATGACTTTTCAGGCATACAACTTAGAGACACAATGATATAAGAAGAAAATTAAGATGCACTTACCAAAAATAATAGAGGACTCACAGTAGTAGTAACCATTTGGTTGCTTTTTTTTCAACATGGAGCAAAGATCAAAGCGGTGCAGGATTTCATTTCCAAAATAATGGCTTTTAAAGTCTTCATACAGGCTTGGGTCAATTTTTTTCACCTTTAAATAGCAACACAAAATTCCAGTAGGCATTCTACTAGAAAACTGAATTTTCATACTTAATTCCTATAGTTTTCATTTTAACCAGAGGTATAGGTAGGATGGAAAACTACCTCAAGATGCAAAAATAATACTGAAACAACAATGCGCTAAATCTTATGTTTAACTATTGTCTGCTGTAGAACTAATACTATGAAATAAAAGTGTCATTCTACCTCCTTTCTACTCCTCCCTCCTCAGTCCTGTAGGAAACAAATCAACATAAATGCTACAACTGCTTTAACTTCCAATGGCTTGCAACATTCTTCATGGAACATGTCACTGGAAATTATTCTTGCTGTCATCACTGGACATGCTACTAGAAGGGAGAATCTCAAATGTTTGTCAAGGGCATTTTTCTGGGTCTTTACAATAACCAAACAGGATAAATACAATCAAAATGTGGTTGTATTTAACTTGCACTAGACTTTTTATCTCAGCAAATCTAAAAATATACAGTGATTTATAGTGTCAGTATCATTATGTAGTTTTGTGTATATGAAGTGGAACATAATAAATATTGTATTAAGCTGTTTTCAGTAAACCTAACTTCAGTACTTATTTTAAGAGCGTAGGGTTCCTTATTCCATTATATTTTCATTAAAAATACATGATCTCTGTAGAAATTAAGTATTTTCTCCTTCAATCTACTTCACAGTAATGCTGTTTGCTTTTAAAGACTTACTATATGCTGCGGGATGTTAGGAGTGACCACTGCCTCCAGCAGCTCCAGCCCAGGCTGTATCAGACTACTGCATCCGTCTTATGCAGAACCAGTCCCTTTTACAGACAATTCTGTCTACTCCTCATTTGTTCCTCCCCATCCCTTTCCCCTGTACATGCCCCATCCATTTGCAAGTACCCTGAAGCCTCAGCTTTACATCCCCAATAGCTGCAAAGTCAAGTTTGCCTATGGTTTACTGACAGCCCACCAGTGTGACTGACGAGGTTTGTTTCTCAGTTTTGTGTGTTATGTTTGACAGGGTTTTGTCTCTCTATTTTGTTTATAGCTTCCCCTTCACCTTGACTGTCTTATTTGACAAAGTCCGCAAACATCGCCCCACTCTACATGCTCTTATCAGTCCCTGTGGCAGACCAGCTCTGGCTCTTGTTATTGTTTCCCTCATTGTATGTTGGTCAGGTTTGTGTCACTGTATGTGCTGTTTAAGGTCTCCTTTTCTTATTATCCCCTCCTGCACTTAAAAGGTCCTTTGCCAGTCACCCTAAAGAGTACAGATGCTGTTTCCTTCCTCATACCCTTACGCTATATCCATTTACATCATCATCACACATGCACTTCATCACACTCATGCACTTCTTGTGGTGCTTTATTTACAGTTATTCATATGCAAGATAGGCTCAGTGTCGTTATGTCTACGGAGCTTCTACTTAGGTACAAAATTACTGACTTCAGAAGCACTTTGCTTGAGTAAGTACCTGCCCGTTTGTTCCTCGACTAATTTAGAAAGTCGAATTCAGAGACTTTCGGTCCCCTTTAACAAATCAGACTTTTGGTCCCTAAAGTCTAAGTTAGTGAAGGTCAGAAATGTCTTTCCATTTATTTAATCTCTGAAACGGTGACATCTAGTGGTGGATGCTTCTCATTTCGGGTACACAATCTCCCCGGAAGTACACATTTATTCCATCCTCATTGTCATTATTTAAAATTTGGTATTCAATGGCTAGATTAGTCCTTATGTGCTCAAGTTATTCTGACATTAAATCATCATTCTTTGCTTTTTTTGGCTGACATTTCTTTGACATACATTTATACACAAATTAGTAATAAAAAAGGCCTTTTCAGCCAGCAGAACGCTTGTCAAAAATGTGAAGCCTTGAGTAGCATGGAACAAAATGAGGAAAATACCAAAATCACTCCAATAAAAAAAAACAAAACTATTTATGACAGGTTGGGATGTTGCTTGTCAAAAACTGATTGGTAAGGTGTGAATCAAATGCTGAATGCTTGTGATGTGATACTGAAAGATATCTGGAAAAGCAGCCATGGCAAAACTGCGCTATTTTTAGTAACTCAGAGCAATTTCTGGAGCACTGTTTGTAATGAGATGTGATAGGATGAAGCAATGCAGGTGCATGGGGAAGTCACAGTTCATTTCTTAATTGAAAGGGTCTGGCACAGCACAGATGAAAGAGAGTTGCTGTTACCACATGGGAAAGTTATAGATACTGATATGCTGTAGTTGAAGGAGGGTGAGATACAAGAGTATTTGAGAAGCCACTGTGAAACTGGAAGGGAGGAAGAAGACACCTGCCTCTTGAGGAAGTGCTGTAGTGAATGGATGCCTTTAAAGGAACATGCCTATGTAGCATGAGCCTGGAAAGGCACTATATGTGGAGCTCTTGCAAGACTGGCAGGGCAGCAAGGAGATAGCATTTGGTAGCCTGCCCTGCCTGCCTACTCTCAGTCTGAGCCTCTTCTGTGAGCAGGTAGGTAGGTGCAGCCTGCTGTCCCTGGCCTGCAGTTAAATCCTCCAGCTGCATAGAGTGCCCATGGCTGCTGACAGCAGGCAGCCATGCAGCGTTTACCCCTTCATGGGACCTGGGGCAGGAAGGCTCAAGTGGTGACAGGCCTTACACAGCTGGAAAGCGAGATGCCCACCATCCTCCTGCCAGCAGCTTCAGTTTCCACGTACCAGACCCCACAGCCAAAATTCCCAGCTTCAGCACCACACATCCAGCTCTCTGAAGGCGAGGGCTGCACATGAAGATTCATTTACAGTAGCTTGAAGTAGCTTGTGCAGTGAAGTACAGCAGCTGCAACGGCTGAAAAAGGAGAGCAGCGGTAGGGACAGACATGGGTCCGGCTGAGCACTGGCAGGCAGCGCAGAAGCTAAGTGGGAGGGGATGTGTGGTGCTCCTTGCAGGCAGCGGGCTTGGGCTGCTCATGGGGCTTCTTCCCATCGCCTCCTCTCCCTTCCCGCTCAGCGGGAAGCTCCGAAGAGGCTGGGAAGGAGGTAGTGCCCTGCTCCCGGGGATGGGCAGGGGCTGGCAGGAGGAGCTGAAGCGTGGAAGAGTGGGCTGGGAGGCCGCGACTCCATTCCCCACATGACGGCAGGGGCTTCCTCCCCTGGGCCCCGGCCGCGGGAGACGCCCCGGCGGCCTAGGGCAGCGCGGCAGGGCCGCGGGGGCGGGGTCAGCGCCACAGCGCGGCGCCTTCCTGACAGGGCCCGGCGGTGAGGAGCCCAGCGCCCTGAGCGCGAAGAGGCGGCCCGGAGCGGGAGGGGAAGGCGGGCAAGGTAAAACCTGCGGGCCACAAGGAGCCGCCAGCAGCCGAGTCGAGCAGCCCGGCTGCAGTGAGGAGGGTGAGCGAAGTGGGAAAGAAGCGGGTGAGGGTTGTAAGGGGGTTGCTGACTTTGATATGGATTCCATAGGGAAAACTGTTCAGCATGGCTTCTCTCTGCAGCTTGATCTATGCCAGTTGTGTACTTGTACTTGTATGGTGCTGCATTAATCCTGGGGTAGGACCCTGAAAAACAGTTTCTGTGGGTGTATTGTTGTGAGGAGCAGGGGTCTGCACACATGGGTGTCCTGTACCTCTGAGGGACGATGATTTTGTACGTGGATGTACATGTACATTACTGTATTTATGGGTATTTAGGCATATATATACTTAGACAAATAATGGACAAAAAAACCCCCCGACTGTAGAATTATTCCAGCATTGCTGGTAGTTAGCTCAGTTACACCTTGCTTGGAAGCAAGATCACTTCCAAGTAGTTACTGGCTGCATCTGTGCACTTGGAACAGGTAACGTCTTTTATTGCAGGTAGCACCCCAATTTCTCCAGGGATGGAAGAATGAGTGCTAACCTGCTGTTGTCAGTTAGTTACTTCTCAGGACTTTTTGGATGAGTTATGAATAAAAACGTCTTTTTCCAACAGAATGACTGCCACATCAGCCATGAACTGTGCCTTGCCACCACTGCCTGAGCCGGAACAAGAGGACCAAGAGTGCTCTGAGACACACATGTCTGTTATGTGGTATGCAGGGCAGCTTGCAATTACTTATTATGATACAGAAGATTGCTCAGTCTACTTCATGCCTGACATACCTGATAATGAAGACCTTAGGCTGCTGCAAAAAGTAATTGGGGAAATTAATCCTCGGTGCATAGTGACAAGTGCAAAACAGGATCAGAATATTGCCAAATTCCTGACCAGCCTTACTACTGGTGATACAGACATACGAAAACCAGAAATTGTCCTTTTTCCTAACATAGATTTTGGCCTAGAAGTCAGCAAGCAACGGATCCTATCTAGGCAATTTCCATTCATCCCATCTCATATGACTGCAACAGAGAAAATTCTCTACTTGTCCTCAGTCATCCCTTTTGAGAGCCCACTTATGATACGAGCCCTAGGGGGACTCCTTAAGTTTCTAGACAGGAGAAGGGTTGGAGTTGAGCTTGAAGAAAGCTCTACTGCAGTTCCTATTCTGGCCTTTAAAAAGTTTGTGCTGTCAGAGATTGTGAATATGGACCAAGACACTTACAGTGTCCTGCAGATATTTAAAAGTGATATCCATCCTTCCGTGTATAAGCTGTCCAGTGGATTAAAAGAAGGATTCAGTTTATATGGAATTTTAAACCGTTGCAGATGTAAGTGGGGAGGAAAACTGCTGAGGCTGTGGCTCACACGACCTACTCGGAACTTGACAGAGCTGAACAAACGGCTAGATGTTATCCATTTCTTCCTACAAGCTCAGAATCATGAAACAGTCCTCACTCTTCAAGGCTGCCTCAAGAATATTAAAAATGTGTCTCTTATTCTAAAAAGAATGACTCTTTCTCACACAAAAGTTACTGACTGGCAAGCACTCTATAAGACAGTGTGCAGCGCGGTGTGTCTTAGAGATACATGTCGCTCTCTGCCCAACACTATTGAACTCTTCCAGACTATTTCACGTGTCTTCACTGATGATCTGCACTACATTGCTAATCTAATCAGCAAAGTGGTGGACTTTGAAGGCAGCATCTCAGAGAGCCGCTTCACTGTTAAACCTAATGTGGACCCCACCATTGATGAGAAGAAACGAAAGCTGATGGGCCTGTCAGACTTCCTTACAGAAGTGGCACGAAAAGAACTGGAGGACTTGGACAATCATATTCCCTCCTGTTGTGTGATCTACATTCCTTTGATTGGGTTCCTTCTCTCCATTCCACGGCTACCAAGTATGGTGGATAAGAGTGACTTCGAAATTGAAGGTTTGGACTTCATGTTTTTGTCAGAGGATAAGCTGCACTACAGAAGTGCTAGGACTAAGGAGCTAGACAGCCTGCTGGGTGACCTGCACTGTGAGATCCGAGACCAGGAAACACTTATTATGCACCAACTGCAGACAAAGATCTTGGAGAAGTCCGAAGTGCTTAACAGCGTGATTGAGTATACTGCACATCTGGATGTGCTTCTGGCTTTGGCACTGATGGCCCGGGAGAATGCCTACTGCCGGCCAAGCTTTACTCACCGCCATGGCTTCCACATCAAGGATGGAAGACATCCACTCATGGAACTATGTGCAAAGACTTTTGTGGCCAATCCTGTGAACAGTGGAGAGGGCACCAGACGCATAAAGATCATCACAGGGCCCAACTCATCTGGAAAGAGTGTCTACTTAAAGCAAGTAGGTCTTATAGTATTCATGGCTCTAATTGGCAGTTATGTCCCTGCAGCAGAGGCAGAGATTGGAACAATTGATGGGATTTACACAAGAATCCACAGTAGGGAATCAGTTTCTGTAGGGCTCTCCACTTTCATGATTGATCTTAACCAGGTTGCCAAGGCAGTTAACAATGCCACAGAGAGGTCCTTGGTACTTATTGATGAGTTTGGTAAAGGGACCAACACACTGGATGGCCTGTCCCTTCTGGCTGCTGTCCTGAAGTACTGGATAAGGCAAGGAACACAGTGTCCACAGGTCTTTGTCTCCACTAATTTTCACAGTTTAATGAAGCTAGAACTCCTGCCTGACACACCTCTTCTGGAGTACCTGACCATGGAGACCCACCAGGATGGAGAAGAGCTGATATTTTTCTATCAGATCAAACAGGGCATGTCCACTGTTAGTCATGCTGCCAACATTGCTGCATTAGCAGGAATGCCAGCCAAAATTATTGAAAGAGGAGTGGAAGTGTCAGAACTGATTCGCAATGGAAAAGCTATCAAACATATTGATGATCCTTCAAAAGCTGATCGGATGGAAAAATGCAAGTCTGTTGTGGAAAAGTTTCTTTGCCTAGACCTTGATGATCCCCATGTGGACTTAGAAGAGTTCATGCGTAAAGAGGTGCTGCCTTCTGCAGTCTCAGTCATGTAACGAGTGTGGTGTGTGTAAAAGCATAGATTACATCATGTCTACCATGTTCAGTCAGAGAGTTTGGTAATGTAAAGAATGACTGCTATGACTAACGCCTCACACTACATTTAGCTTGTAACATACTGTCTACATTTATGTCCTTTTTTAAAAAAAAAACCCCAACTACTGTAGTTACATATCTCTACAATATGGCGTATGATATGAAAGCAGGAAGACTGGAAGAAGAGAATTTAAGAACCTCTTCCAGCCAGAGTCAACAATTTTGTGCATTTTCTGCCCTTGTTAGATCTTCAGATTAAAATAATACTGTAGAAAAATCACAAAACATTTCTGCTAATCTCATAACACAGTGAAAGCAAAGTGTTTATTGTTTTGTATTCTGCCAAAGGGATCTTTTCAGCCATTTTAGGATCAGCATCTAAGATTCCAAATAAGTATGTTTCCCAGACTCCCATATCAGCAAGTAACAGTTGTCACAATACAAACCACCGACCTACAGGCTGATAAATGTAAATACAGAGGGATTTAATGAGCTCTGTGGCTCTTCTTATGCCAGCATTCCTGTTTAAAATGCCAGAGATCCCAGAACTTACTGCAAAAATAATTCTGGATGTTATAACCAGCAGGGACTGATAAAACAGAAGTGTTTTGGTTATACTGAGAATCACTCTCTTCTCATGAGGTCCTATATGGTACAGCTATCTACCTATGTATATGAGTATAAATAAAAGCAAAATTACAAATCTAGGAAACTGAAAAGTATACTAGGACTGTAATACAGAAATTCACATTCTATATTCTATTTCTGAGTACTGAGTAAAACTTAATATTAAAGGAGTAATACCAGAAGGGGAAGATTTCCCTTCACCTCTCTTGTTGTCTTTACTGAACACAGTATTTGATGCATGCACATCCAACAAAAATTCATTAATAAATTAATGACACAGGAGACATATTATCTAAGTACAACAGAAGTAACAGCTGTTCCTGCAATGAGATAAGTGCCTGAGATTCCTTATCTAAATAAGACAGAAGAGACATTAGTTAGCTTATTGTCTGACTGCCAAAACTTGCTGTAACTTCTTAGAGTATGGCTAATAAAAGACATCAGCAGATGTACTACATCTCTCTTCAGCTATCCTTGATTTCAAGAAGCCAAAAATAGTAATGTCACATAAACTGAGAGAAAATTTACATGCAAAAAAAGTAATTACCTTCATAATTATCAGTATTAAACATCTGTCATGTCTACCTGAAAACAGCAGCAAGATGAATGTGACTGCACAGGAAAAAGATTTCAATTTGGAGACATTGCTTTTGGTTTGATTCAGTGTGGAATTTTCCCTCCTTCATGATGAAGGAATTATTACTATTATTATTATTGCTATTATTATTGTTATTAAATAACTTATTTAATAACTTATTTGTTATCTGTATATGAAACTAGGATAGTGGCAAGAATTTTACATTTTACATTAAAAAATACAAGAATAAATAACTGAATCATGCAGTTCTTGCTATTTCCAGTGCAATCATAATAATACTGTCTCCACAATAGTACCTAGCACCCTATGATGTTACTGTTGAAGCTGAATGGTAATAGTGAATCAGGCCATGTACAACCCTTGTAAGTGTTGTAAATACAAATTTTCCTTCTCACTAATATATTCTCTTTTACTAATTATACATACAGTATTCTAAAGATATACTGTACAGAAGTATATGATACATTAAGTATTCATAAATTATATTTTTTGGTATTTTTTCTTGTCAACCACTGTATAAGCTAAGGATATGCTCCATACTAATTAAGCAGATGCTATCAGAGTAATTTAGCTGTCAGTCATCTTCTACTTATGAAATCCATTTCAGAGTATCTGCAGTTCTAGCAGTACTAGGTGTATCAAAGGATATCCAAACGTCATACAGCATTTATCAAGTGTGCCTCACAACATGCCCTGAGGTAAACAGCAGTCTGGACAAATGAAAACCACAAGGGTTGTGACAAATCTGTGGCCACACAGCAGGCTAGGGAAAGAAGCAGGAGCAGAAATGTTACCTTCAAATGCAAAACTCCAGTTGCTTCTTTAATTGTATTTCATTAGGTTCTTTGAATAAAGATGATGCTAACTCAAGATTCTTATCATTCAAACAACTGGAAAATAGCTGAACATGTGCAAGTAAATTATATCCTTTACCTCCTTCCACAAGGACACCTAGAAGCACACTGTATCTCCTTATTTTGGGGAAGTTTTCAGTGGCACATTTGATCTCAGAATTGCCCAACTAAGCCTGAAGAATGAGCTGCTCTCACTTCTGAGTAGAAAATAACTTTTTTAACCTGAGAAGCTGAAGGGAGTATAGGAACCTAGACTGCTCTTCTCTAAACCACTTTATTTCATATTCTTATCCTTTATTAATAGCTGTTTCCAAGTTTTTTGCATTTACCATTTTTAGCTTAATGTTGTGTCTTCAAAGTGGAAAGCTGATTTCTTAAGATATTTACTAATTTTAAATTCTCAAATTCTTTGCTTCGTAAATATCATTAGCAGTTTGGGAAAGTTAAAATCTTTTCAGAATACATGCATTTCAAAAATTCTTTTAGCTATATTAAAGTTTCGAAAACAGGTTATTTTTCTTTTCAAAGATAACTTTGGTGGGATTTAGATGCCATTATGAGGAGAACCACTTAATAGAGTATTGATTCAAATAAGGAAACTTACATTTAAAAAAATAATATAGCTATAAAGCAGTAGCTGTGAACTACACTCAACTACTTTAAGTTCTCTTTGCTCTTTTTTATGCTTTCTCATGTAATCTTCATCCATTCCCCCTTTCTTGTTTTTCATACTGTTGTATGATCTAAAAATGCAATTAGACATTATATTAAAACATATTACAAAATAGTTACTCCTTTTGTTTCATGCTCCTATTATTTTCTGTAAATGCATAAAACTATCTCACTAAATGCACAGATGCAATAAAACAAAAGATCTCAAAGACCAATGCTTATGCTTGACAGTGGACTGACAAGAGAAAGATCTGGAGATTTATTTATAGAAACATGGCATGTTTCTATACAGTGTATCTTTACAAAACCATAGCTGCTGCATTATCCAGCATTATGGAGGACTAAAGAAGATGATCTGGAATGACACTGACCTGGTTCTGTCAGCAGTAGTAAACATCAGAACACAGAAAGTATGCATCCTGACTAATAGCTCATGCAAGGTAGATAAATATAAACAAACAAACAAACAAAATAGCCAAAAAACAGCCCTCAAAAAACAACCAAGAAACAGAACAGCAAAACCCCCACCCTGGCTGTCTCAGATGTTTTAACCAAAGGGTTAAATTACTGAGCAGCCAATACCATAGAAGAGCTGTGAATTTTTAAAATGAGTGTTAACAACTGTTAATACAAGCAAAAGCTTATGTGAGCTTACAAATTTAGTTAGTAGCTATAATATACCACCTACAACTTGTGGAAAAGTCCTTACTTCTGTTTCAGAGCAGGTATGTGTGCTCTTGAAGTTTCTCAGATCTCACCGCCTTCTTTCAACTGATTTCACAGTATTAAATTAAAATGTGCACCTCAGCATTTTTAGAGTTATTTCTAATGAATTTTTTAAGTACTTCTAATACTCAAATTAAAAAAAAAAAACAAAACCAAAAACCTCAAAATATTTACATTATGTACTTCAATTCTTATTTCTTTTTTTTTTCCTGAAAATTATTTTCCTGGTCAATGTTAAAGGATCACATAAAACATTCTATATAATGTCAGAAAAAAAAATAAGAAGGTATACCTTATGTTAAATAATACCATATTTCAGTTGAATTAGTATGCAATAAAATCCTAGATACACTAATATTGCTTATGTATATTTATCATCACAACCTACTTTAATGTATTTGTGTCTTTTTCCAAAAAAGCTAATAAATAGGCAGGAAATAACTACCTGCAAGAGAGACTATGCAAAATGTGTTTTATCCCTACTCTGAAATTCACCAAACCATATTCAATAGACTGAACTGACAGTCTACCTATTATGCATAATACAAATTCCACTGTTTATTTGCTTATTTCCTCTGATAAAGGAAGAAAACAAAAGTATCTGAACAAACTGCATACATAAAACCTACACCCTCATAATAATTCTGTAATTTTGAACAAGTACTTTCATCCTGTGGTCTTGCCTAACGAAAACAGAAAATAGTACCAAGAATATCAAGAGTGGTAAAGTACAGATGTATGATAGATGTACTAATTATTTTCTTCTTTAAAACCCCAATATTATAAAATCTTACCTCTTCAGCTGGTTACAAAGTAGAAAGTATGATGCTATTGCACAAGCAACCCCTTTGTTCGACTCCAAATTAAAACTTTCTAGATTGCTGCTGGGCTCTGTGAAATGTGAGCTCACCTGCTTACGTAGTGGTGTGGATTTTGACAACTTCATGAAGGTCAGATGTGGTTTAAAATCTCTTTCTTCTCCTGCCAAGATGCCCTTTTCTTGAAATATCTTCTTCATAGTCTCTGAGAGGGGAAAAAAATGTAGAGGTACAAAGATGTTGCATGACAGAATGCTTAAAAATGTGCTTTCAACTGTAATATGCGTTACAGCCACTCCACATGAAACAAGATGATGAGTACTTTAAAAGGCAGAGAGATTTCTAGTTAACTTCAACTGTACATATTATTTCACATGGAAAACAGTCATATTTGCAGTTAATACAGGTCACAAATTTGGCTTTACAGAATTAATGGCAAGTAGAAAACTGTCCATGCTGTCTGCTTTTGCTGCCAAAATAGGAACTTGGCAGAACTGTTCAGGAGGTACTCTCACTGGAAGCTTTGGAAACTTCAGGAAAACTCAGAGTACGTAACAGAATTGTCTCTCTTCAAAAACACTATTCTGTGGTGAATTCTATTATGTATATTTGGGTAACCTCTCACTCAGACCAAAGGAAATCTGAAATTGAAAACTCAGAGTTCTTGCCCTGGATTTACATGGCAGAATTAGAGAACATACCAGGTATGCTGATGCTTTTTGTTTGTTGTTTGGTTTTTTTAATGCTTCACTGCTGCCCTCCAAGCTAATTTACTATTTTGAATGTACACTTTTATCTAGCTACAGAAAAATCTTAAAACCCTTTTTTTTCCTCGCAAGTATAACCTCCAATTTTCCAGCAGCTGTAGGTCTAGCTCACACTATCCTTGAACTAAAATCAAAATAGGGAAAAAATAATCAATCCTATCACATGAATTTAATCAACCCTTACCATAACCATCTATTTGCATTTAAGTGTGTTATTTATTTATTTGGCTTGACAATTCAACTGTAACAGAAAGATCTGGTGCTTTATTCTCCCAGCTGGAAGAAAATACATTACACTGCAAAGTCAACAGCATAGCTGGCTGAATAAAAAAAACCTGGAAGGCTCAAGGAATGGGGATACAGGCATATAAAGCTGGCTAGCATAATTCTGCCAGCTCTCCTCCTGTAACACGTCATTCCAGAATCCTTACTCTTACCATTTTTTGTTTTCTACAGTAACTATTTAAGTGAGCTACTTTGACATCACACTTAAGAAGAGATTTTACAAGCTTATGCATTACTTTGCAACAGAAAAGTTCTAGAAGCAGCTCAGAATATTCATTTAGGACCTGGAAATCAAAATCCACTTCACCTTCTCTGCCATGTATGATTTATAACCTTAGGCTCCACAGGCTATGTAAAAGTTGGGATTCTGAAAGCAGTCAAGGAAACCAGACCCAAATGCCATCTTTTACACAGGCTCACTTGAAAATTCTCTTTAACCTCACTCCCCACTTCAAAGATGCTGATGTATTTTACTAAAAAGTTATTAGCCCAACCTTTTATTCTAACTCACAGGATGTCAAAAGGACAACCAGATAAAAACTTGCAAAGGATTTACACAATAGTAATAGGGGTCATGTTACCGTGGCAGATGCTGATAAAGCCTACCACAATGGTTGAGGTGGGAAGGGACCTCCGGAGGACATCTGGTCCCACATCCCTGCTCATGCAGAGCCACCTACAGCCAGCTGCCCAGGACGACAGATGGGTTTTGCGTATCTCCAAGGATGGAGACTCCACAGTCTCCCTGGGCAACCTGTGCCAGTGCTTGGTCAATCTCACAGCAAAAATGTGTTTCTTAATGTTCAGAGGGACCTTCCTCTGCTTCAGTTTATGCCCATTCTCTCTCTCTACCCGTTGCCCCAAGTACGTATGCATGTACAGACAAGCATAACTGCAATACAGATCTATCTAAATCCATACACTACATACCAAGATGTGTAGACCTACTATTTATCTACGGATACAGCTATATATCTATCCACAAGTACAGCTTACCTACTTGTATTATTTTAAATTGTGCCTGTGGGGAACATTTCTAAATCTAAACTGAAGCCCCATTAACCTATTGTGCAGCTCTGCACACAAATGCTTCTAAACAACTTTATTAACATATCGAAATAGAAAACTACAAATAAATGTTTGCTACTTCTTCAAACTGAGATACAGAAGTTCAAATTAAGTCATTTAGTTATGGTGTGCACGTATTTCCATGCATCTAACAGCCTGTTTATTTCCTGATGTTGGTAAGCTAATAAAACCCTACATTTATTTAGAACTAAAATTGTCTGTAACAAAGCCATTTTCTGGTCCCTGTGTTTGGATTTCTGAACTGCATAATCTGGGGACTCATTGACTTTGATGTTGCAGCAAAGGATTAGTCTTACCAAAACCAGGTTTATGCTACCCTGTGATATTCTGGCTCAGTCTTGTGGACTGTAGTCTTTTTTTCTCCTCTAAAAGATCAAATTCTTTCTGCCATTGTGTCTTATACCATGCCGCGCCTTACCTCCCAGTCTGCAATTAAGATCTCTGCTGGGGAAGATTTGCGCCTCTGAGGGTGTCTCCCCCACCCCAGTAAGAATTTAGTGTCAGACCAGTGGTTTGCCAATGTGCATCTGATCACAGGATTTAAAACCCAGGGTTCTCAATGGGGTAGACTGATTATATATGGCATTGTAAACATGTGTTACAGGGGGACAGCAACCACATGGCCTGCATGTCTTAATTTTGTACTGAATAGCTTTGTTCAATGGCTGGTTCTATTTATCCTTCCAAATTAATCTTTTTTTTCATACCTGGCAATTCCAATCTAGAAAAAAACAATAAAAAAAACTGTCAGAGGAAAGAAAGCATAATTTCAGGGAGAGATTGCAGTTTTAGGTTTAATAGATTTGTGTGTGTGTCTATTTGTATGTGTGTCCACAATGTTCTCATGATGATCAGACTTCTCACACAGTTTTGTCATGGCATAGTTATCTTAAACATCACAGGCTCAAGAGATCAGCCACACTTGCTGGTACTATAAATATCTCCAGTTTTGCAGTTTCTGACACCTGGGGCAAGTGTGACATTTTACTGGAAAAGTGACTTGGAAACATAATTAGCACAATGTTTCCTTCTTCTAAGATAATGAAAATAGAAAGAAATCTGCGTAGATGGGGGAAGGGAGAGGAGAAACAAAGGGAAATGTTTTCCTGGCAGCACATGAAGGTTAAAAGATAATGCAATACTATTAATAGCCATGCAGCATTTTGAAGAAGTGGCCACAAGAAAGGTTTAAAATAAATGCGGGAGGAAGGATGGATGCTGTGGCCAAGAGAAAGTTCCAGACGTACGGGACAGCATGAAAGTGAATTTGAAGACTGAACAAATACAGGAAGGTTAAAGTTTGTAATAATGATTGCCTGAACTGAAAGAAATTAGAGGCCAGTGACAAGCCACAGACAGACAATGCCCTTGGGTCTTAACAAACAAGGATCTGCCATCTTTCCTCACTTCCATTACTAGCTAGACAGAAAAATCAAATAAGATCTGTGTTTTCCTTTATTAGTCTCAGGATGCACAATGTTTGCAACTTCAAGTATACCCTAGAAAAGTCAAGGTTATTTTTACAAGCTCAGTGACTTCCTAGAACAAATTTCTGGACAGCTTTCAGACTGTCTTTCATGCAATCTGAAGTACTCTGCAATACCATTTTGTACCTTATTTTTATAATGTCAAAATTACTGAACGTCATCTGCCTCTCTTACACTGGATGCAGCTGAATCCATTATACAACTGTTTCCCCATAATTAGACTTGAAATGTGATACATGAAACTTACTCAGAACTACTACGTACTGGAAAGGCTCAAAAATTCAACAGCTAGATTAATACAGAATGATTCATGGAAAAAATTGCACATTGAGCCATATTCCGCAATACGAAAGGCCATATTCCTTTTCTAAGATTTCATGAGATATGGAAAACTGCAATGTGTGTACATTTTCTTCCAGTCTATTAATTTCTGCTTGTCACTAGGAAATGTTCCCTCAATTAAAACATTTAGAATTTAGAAAAAGGTATTCTGTCTCTTTACTTACAAATTTTTGACTTCACACTTGGAACACAAGAAAAGCCAAACATTGATAACTTATAATTGTAACTATCAAGTTAAGCTGTGTTAAATTTTTTAAGTTCTTCATTTTTAAGAGTATTCTGTTGGCTGACAGCAGAAGTTTGGGGTTTACAAAGAAGGTCTTCTGGTCATTCTTTCTTTCCTAATAGCACTGAGAATAATGCTGATGCTAATATTTAGCACGACCTCAACTATATGTCACCAGAGGTGACCACCCCAAATTAAAGAAGTATATCCTAGATATCACATTATGCTTGAAATATACAGTATATATTCAAATATATAATATACAATCAAAGGCTGCATCAAGCACCAAACTCTCTACCATGATCTAGCTGAAGATGCTCCTGGTCATTGCAGGGGAGTTGGACTGGATTTCCTTTGAAGGTCCCTTCCAACCCAACTATTCTATGATCCTACCATTAAGACCATTATGAAGGATAGGATCAGTGTGGGGAATGTCCCTGGCTGCTGCCTGGCAAAAACTATGGACTCCTGAGCACCTCAGCAAACCCCAATCTCTGATGAAAAAAAAAAAAAGGTGGCTAAACCAGGGTCAGTCACTACCTCCTGGGCTGGAGATTTTTATATACAGGATGTGAGAAAAGGCCTTGCTTCCCATCTCTTCATATGGAAAGTAAGTATTTTTTCTCCCCCTCAGCACTAGCAGTTCTCAAGTTGCTAGCTTTACTTTGTCAAAGCAACATCAAAGTAACAGCTTTTTACTGTGCCAAAAGGTAAAACGGAATCAAGCCAATTTCTTAATGATTCTTCCACTGCTACTTGGTTCTTTATTACTTGGGCTTTTCCACAGTGAGTTGCCACTGTACCACACCACTATCATGTATCAGTGAGCTATATGATTATTTCAAACATGGATCAGCAGAATGCATGGGTTCTGTTTCCATCACCATACATACATATAGAAGATGTGCTCATTCAATTCATAAAGTAGAATTCAAGGAACAGCTGGACCAAGCAATCCCCACTTTGTGCATGGATGCCAGTATGTAAGGTAAGCCTTACAAGACAAACAATGATAATGTGAAGGCTCAAAGTGCTAGACTGAAACAGAAACTTAGGTAGCATTTCTTGATGCCACCTAAAAAGTTAGCTACTTACAAGTTAGTTCTTTTACTGGCTTTAATCTGTTCCAATACATTCTAAAAGTTTGTTGTAATCACAAAAAGCAGTATGTGAGAGTATCATCTTTCAAACCACAAAAAACATATCACTTCATTTTAATGAGGCATTTATCAGTTATTGTTATTCAATGTTTGGCAGCATAATATGAAGAATGCAAACAAAAATCTGAAAGCATTTGCTATCCTTGCTTTCGGAGTTCCATCCTTTATATTTTTAGCATTAAAAAAATCAAATGTGGAGATCATTAGTGGGTGTTTTAGAGGAATGAAGGGAAAGAACATAGTGAACAGTACATCAAGTTTCATTAAGTAATACAGCTGTGCTTACCGGCCTTTAACCAGATCAGCGTATTTGTTCTGTACAGAGGGATGTTAACAAACACATCTCATAATAAACAATCAAGGAGAAATTAAATGGCAGATTCAGAGCCAGGCATGGACATCGTTAGTTTGTTTCATATATTTTATATACCCGTACTCTTCCCCTTGTAGGGGAATCTCTCCTCTCTATACCTTGCTCAAAATGCCATTACATAGACAAATGACATCTGTTATTGATTTGGGGTTTTTTTTTGGGGGTTTTGGGTTTTTTTCCTGCTGGTTATATTCATCACACAACACAGTAGATATTTGCTGGCACAGATAATTATATTCTTGAGACAGCAGAACATTGCCACTTTCAACTTGAGAGCATGCTTCACCTCTTGCTGTGGATGGAGCCAAATTTCTAGGATGAACCCAGTAAAATTCTGCTATACACATTAGTGGGAGCTGTATCTAATGGCACATGGACTAGAAGAAAACGTAACATGTCAAGCAGTACATTTTTAATGTAACGGTCATTTGTACATTTGTTATTTATAACTGGATTTGGACTGGCAGCTATTTGTTCACTTTGTGCAAATCAGCTGCTTTAATGTAAAATTACAACAGTTTTAAGTTCTGAATTTTTCTGTCAGGTGAAATGACTTCAGAATAACTGACAAGAGGCAAACTCAATTTATCTTAGTTTCAGCCATCTGGAACTAAAGTGAACCAAATTAACTGAACTAAACTATTTCCTTAGGCTCTCTGAAATCAGGGCAATGTAACTCACCCTAGAATAGATGCTAAACGTGTGGTTTCATAATTTTTAAAGAAGCTCATAAGCCAAAACATACTAGTCCTCTCCAGCCCCAAGCCTGCCCCTGCTCCTATCTTCTGTGCCAACAGTCACGTAACTATTCAGTGAACTGCACTGCAAAACTGTGAATAGGTTAAAAATTAGCTGGCAAAGGTAAAAACATTAATTTAACTGCAGCTGAATTCACCTGGTGGCTGCACAAATGCCCAGTGCAACAAAAAGGGCCAGACTGTTTTGGTGTGGTGGCAATGCCAGCTTGTGCTTGAGTAAAGCTGTAATGTACCTAGAGAAAATAGGCAGTACGACTCACTTTCCATTTGTCTCTCTAGAATGGGCTGTTAGGAAAATCCATTTAGTGAAATTGAACTAAATGTCATTTATATAAAACTAAAGGAAATTACTAGTTAGGTGTACTATATGTCTGTCCAGGGCATTCCTTTAAAACACTTGACCCAACAAATCAACATTTCTTAAAAACAAGGGACCAAAAGCAAAGGAAATAATTATCTGCATAAACAGAAGCGTAACTTTTTTATTCATGAAATACAAGCTCCCCCTCATGGTCATAACATAACAAGCATCACTCATCCATAAAAGCAAAATTTGCAAATCTGTGGGTAAAAAATAGGATTCACTTACTCACTTTCATCAGCTTCAAACAGCATTCACAATATAATAACCAAAATGAAAACTGAAGCCAAACAATCCATTAGCTTTTCCAAATTCACTTAGTATTTGTGCTAGTTTTGGCTCAGATAGTTAATTTTCTTCATAGTAGCTTGTATGGGGCTATGTTTTGAATTTGTGCTGGAAATGGAGCTGATAACTCAGGGATGTTTTCGTTATTGCTGAGCAGCGCTTACACTGAGTCAAGGCCTTTTCTGCCTCTCACCCCACCAGCAAGTAGGCTTGGGGTACGCAAGAAGTTAGGAGAGGACACAGCTGAGACAGCTGATCTCAGATCACTGACAGCTGTGAGAGAGCTGATCACAGAGATATTCCATACCATATGATGTTCATGCTCAGCATATAAAGCTGGGGGAAGAAGAAGGAAGGAGTGATGTTCAGAGTGATGGCATTTGTCTTCCCAAGTAACCATTACACATGATGAAGCCCTGCTGTTCTGGGGATGGCTGAACACCTGCCTGACCATGGCAAGTGAGGAATGAATTCCTTGTTTTGCTTTGTTTGTGCATCCAGCTTTGCTTTACCTATTAAACTATCTGTATCTCAACCCATGAGTTTTCTCACTTTTCTGATTCTTTTGCCCATCCCAACAGTGGGGAGTGAGCGGTTGTGGGGCTCAGTTGCCAGCTGTGGTTAAATCACAACAGTTCTTCAAATACTCTGTAGGTAGCAAAGTACAAGAAATGAAAACTTCTTTTAGCTCAGGATTTTTAAAAAGACTTGGACAAAGAGTGATTAAAATACTCCTCAAACTTCTGTTATAACAGCTTAGCACTGTTTCTGGTAGATGCTTCTATAATGCTAATGTCTTTTAATGGATTGTTGGGAAATAACTAGCAAATCACAACAAACAGAAGATCCATATTAGCTCTGCTTTTCCTGAACTTTTGGTTCTAGCAAACTTACGTTTAAATTGGTGTTAGACATGCAGTTACCATTATAATGCTGTACCACACTCAGACATTATTGGTATCAAACAAATTTTCATATAGTTTATGGAACTAAATGGACTCTTACAATAATCTAATTTAACTGTACATTTTTCTATTGCTTGTTATCAATATTTTTCCTACAACATTCACAAAATAACACATGAAGTCAAAATTCACCTTAGAGCACAGCAGAAACCAACCATAATGTTGAAGCAGCAAAACAGTAACTCTGTAATGAACTAAACTTAGGTCTTGCAAAAAAATCAAACCAGCTGCAGAGGCGTTTTCTCCTTACTGCTCCATGGACAACACCAGAACAATTAACATCTTGCAGGCAGTACTGTATATATCTTTTTCTTTCTGTCAGGTTCAGTTTTAAAGTAGCAGCTTTATAGGGACACATTTTATCAAGGGCAAGACATACTAGCAGCCAGAATAAACTTGTGACGCATAATTTGTCAAACTATATATAAGCTTAAAACAGTATAGATGAAGAGCTGAACAGCAATCTTGACAAAGATCCTGACAATAGCAGCCCAGCAGAAAAGAATTTCCAATATTTTCTCCTGCAGCTCTAAAATCGTCTATTCAGGATACCATCCACAGAGCAGGAATACCAGGCATAATTTTAACATACAGCCTGTTTTGAATTAATAATGAAATGTATTGCAGAAAATAAACTCAATGGCACATTTCTGCTAATATGATTCTCTATGTTGGAAGGTGTCTTTATCGTGTCACATACAACCCAGAGGAAGTACTACATGCTCTTTTCTCAAAAATGCAACACTTCCTGTGGGAGGTTTGGCCCTTAGAGGACTGTCTGCTAATGTTTTGTAAAAACTGCATGCAAACTAAACTGTGTAGCAATGAACTCTGTAAGTGTACTCTTACATTAAAGGAATTATACATGTTATACACTTGAGAGGGGAGAGAATCCTAATGACTCTTTTGTTTACTTCACCAGTTTTGAAGAGTTCACATGGATTCATTTAATATTATTTTCTATTCCAAACTGCACTGCTCTGAAGGGTGTCTATGAAATAAGAAATTATCTACTTTTATCAGGTTACTTACATTAAATGCTTTTCTATTTAATCTAATGAAGACATAGAAACTATTCAGTGTGTTCATTTTCTTCCTACTCATACCTGGCCTTTCCACTAATTTGACATGTAACTAAGCTAACTTTTGAAACACACTTGTACAATCTTCAGTGTTACCTAGTTACAGATGTAAAGTCTTTTCTTCTGGCAAAAGCATCAATATAAAAACTTGAATTTGCTTTCACAAAGGTTATGTGTTATGAAATAATATAGCACTTCCAAAAAGGCACAAAAAGGTACTCCAAGATCAGCAGCAATTCAGAAGTTAGGTTACAATAGTCACTAAGAAATGTTAAGATGGCATATCCTAAAGTCATATCCACTAAACATTTCCAGTCATTTTATCATTTTCTCCTGGTAATGTTCAGCTTCCTACCCTGTTTCAGAACTAAAGCCAGACAAAGCAAACATCACTGTAGAAGTGTAGAGACTGAAAGACAGGCCTAAAGCCAAGAAATGCTTGGCTGAGTTGGCAAAATTTAGCAGTGAAATAAGAAACATTTTTACTAAACAGCAGTGCTGTGAAAATAATGGTGTACAGCTGTAGTTCTAATACAAGCAAAGAATGCTCACCAGTGAGTGTCAGTAGTTATGCTTTACAAAGAAAACATAGGTTTGCTTGTTTGCTAAATTTAACTGTCCTACAAGTTTGTCTACTAAGGACTGTCAAACTGAAAACCAGGTCAAAATCTGATCTCATCTTTTCTAATTCTGATAAAAATCTGGTTCACTAGTCTCAGCTGTGTAGAAAATCACACATAACAAAACCCTTTATTACTTGCAGTTAAAAAGATATTTAGCTGTCCATGTCTAGCAAATTAATTATTTTGGAGTTCTCAACTATAAACTTCTCAAAATCAAGTTTGTCACTAACAAAAACTGTTCATCTGCTTCCACAAGAGGTCCTGAATAGGAATACCTTTTATTAATTATCTCAGTTTTTAGAACAGCACACAGACAATACTCTGTCATCCTCAAAGAAATGTAAAGACGAACTCAAAGACAAGGATGAGGAAGCATATTGTCCAAAGGACTGAAGAAATACTTGATAGATGAGATCTTGGAAATAATTATGGGATTATTTGACAACTGAAGCCTCTTTGGAACTCTAACAACCATGCCATTTCTACCATACTGAATATTAGAAATACACTGCTATCAAGCACTGCTTAAAACAATAAAGCATTCCCCAATAACAGTATAAGCAATTTAGCAAGCTGAAAAGCTCGGTCTTCAATTGTTCTTTAAAGCCTAAGTTAAAAAATACTAAATATTTTCTAAAGGCACTTCAGAAATTAAACTAATGAATTGCTAGAGAAAGGACTGTATTAATAATAAAGACTTTCCCCATTTTTCCTCTGTATTGGACTGCAAAGAGGTAGCGTGACAGTAACAGTCTTTGCTACTCTGCAAAATGTCCTATATGGGTTATTGCACTATTAAAAAAATGGTGTGACCTCACATTCCTCAGAGCACAAAAGATAATTCATCAATACTGAAAAACTCTTTTAAAGAAACTTTTCCAAGGAATAGCTGGAATTGTTGGGATAGTTTTAAAGGACACCAATGAATTACAATCGGTATTGTTCTCTGAGAGTTTTTATTTAGAATCTGTAAACAACACACTTTAAGCATAGACTCATAGACAGATAAAAACTCCACCTTGGTTTGGTCTAGGTACTGAGAGCTGTTTCTCAGCTTGTATCCATACTCCTTTTAATTTAAAGACTCCTACTGACTTGAACTGTATCTTTGGTTGCAATTTATCTGACTGGCAAAGGCAGTAGCTTTAGCTCCCCTGGCAAGACAGAACTGATTTGCTCTCATAGTAGCATGTTTCTGCCACATCTTTCAGTAACCTCCTAATTGCTACAGGAAGGCAATTAATATTGAACAAGCCACAGACTGATTCCACAACTGCTTAAAAAAAAATAAAAAATCATCAAGCTAAAGCAGCAACAAATCCAACTTTGGCAGACAAGTCATGTCCTTTTCTTGAATGCCCTCTATCCTCCAGGGGTGCAGAGAAAGTTCAGATTTTACTTTACACATATATGGAAGTATAAAAGTACATTTTATGATTACATTATTATTACATTTATTTCATATGCATAAAGTACACACATACACCTATACACACGTGTGTGTGTCTGTATATGCACTTACACATGTGGGAGTGGTAAGTCACAATCAACTGACTGAGATTTAAGAGCAATATCTGAAACAAGTGGAAACGCAAACTTAAAAGACTCCCCAGCTCATGAAAGATGAAAAAACATCACTGCCCCTCAGTGTTCTACTCAGAATAAATACAAATGAGAGGACTATGTAACTTTGCAAGCCAGGTAAGATGTATCAAGGATAAAGTTCTCAAAGTCAGGAAGTATGAACATGCAAATTGAAAGGGGTACAAATATCAGCTGAGAAATAGCAGATGGTACTTGGACCAGAACAGGGTAGAACATAATCTTTATATCCATCTACAACTACTATGCTTTTTACATTTACTAAATATAAAGATATCATAGAACAGTACTGCATGTAATTCATTAATATCCTTTTGAACTATGCTGGGAAATTTGTTATGTAGCCCTTATAGACATTAAATGTAAATTAATAAATTAATGTTGACTAAATTAGCACCAACTTACCTTTGTGCTCTATTCTCATCTAGGTTGCCAAAATGTTTTTAAAGCATTTAAACTAGACTGACAAGTTGTACCTGCTATTTCTCTAAGTATAGCTGTATGATCATTTTCTGCCAACTTCACAAATCCAACTTCATTTTTGAAGTGATGAATTCCTTGAAAAGACAAATCCACGGTTTTTCCTTTCAGGAGATCTTCTACAAAATCCTTGCTGTCTGAAAGAGCACCAACTGCTCTGTCAAAAGGAAAGAAAATATCTATTTGAAAGTTCTTTACATTGCTAGTAATCATTATTCTATGATTCTAAAAAAAAAAAACCAAACAAAAAAACCCCACAAAGTTTTATTACTAGCAATTTATTATCTACTCAGATACTTTTGCACTACTTCCTGCCAATGCACTCAGTATTATTACCATTTTATAAAGGTAAACTAGTTCATACACCCAGCTGTAAAACCACAGATATAATAAGACAGACCTGACAACAGTTGAAATTCATCAAAAGAGTATACCTCAGTCCTCAACATGACTACATATTATGATGACAGGGCATCAGTGATTACTCTGTGCATCTCAGTTAAATAAGATTCTTACTTGGAAGCCCTTGGTTTTCCATTCTTAAAGTAATTAACTTTTTTCATTAATTTTCATTAATTTTTTCAGCTGAGCTATCAGGAATTTCCTGATTATTAAAAGAAGTAGTATTCTAAACTGATGCTTACTTTCTTTAAGGGGTAAGTAGCACGCACACATAATGTACATGTAACTTAGGAAAGAGGCACAAGCCTGGTAGCTTTTTAATAATTTTATTAGCCACATTAAGTGTACGTATGACTACATGAAATATTTGTTTTGACCTGCACTTGAAGCGATTTGCTTGCTAAAGAAAAAACATACAAGCATTTTTAGTGTCTTCTAAGGTGCTCACAGTTTTTAATTCTACCGAAACTGAATTTAATTTTCACTAAACCTATCCTTACTTTCTGAACGCTAGATGGCAGTAACAGGTTAAAAACGTTCAAGAGAGTTTATTTCACTTTTTCTGTCCTAGCTGGATGAACACCATCACTATGATTTCTAAAGCAGGTTAAATTATGTTCTTTAAGCCTGTACAATTACAAATAACCCTACACACGTTTCCATTGTGTTTAACAAGATGGACTCTTGATGAGAACTATGCATTTAATTGAAACCTAAGCCAGGATAAGAAATGTGTTAAGGCAGATTACATGACAAAATACCTTTATTTGATGTAGTCCTCCTGTGTTTTATTATGCAGCTTTAACCTACAGCCTCAAAGTACTTTATATCCTATATAGCCCCTTTAAACAACAACGCCATTACTTGTTCCTTAGCAAAGATATTTTTCTTTCAGCATAATCTCTGTCACTTAGCTACCCTTTTATTACCATTAAACAAGCCTGTTCCTGTGTCTTCCATATGTACTATACTTCAAGACCCTTTAAACCCACCATCTAATATTGATTATACCTGTCAGATTACTTCTCAGGTAATCATGTGTAGGTTTATTTACTCACATGAACCTGAAAATTGCTCCAAACCAAATACTCCGAAGTTATTTCAAATACTCTGTGTCAGACTGCACCAGGCTTCCAAGCAGTGAATCATGCAAACACTTAAAACCAATCTCTGGGTTTTTTTGCATCTGAGAACTAGTACACATAGAGTCATAGAAAGCTCTGATTCCCAGCTGAACAAAGTATTATATTTCCATACTTTAGGATGTGCAGGAGAACTCACTGACCAGGCCAGCTCAACCTGGTAAGGTCTATGATTTAGTTCTTATTTTTCTTTAATAGATAATCTTGTATACACTAAAATATTTAGAAGAATAGCTGCCCTCTCACTCTAGCATATTTCGTATTTTTGTATTCTATCAATCACTTTGTAACATCCAACAATTGCTTTCTAAGAATAATGCACAAGGACAAATATTTCCACTGAAGTCAATAGTAACAAACACAACAGTGCTATTTTCTTGTTATTTCATACCAAATAGTATTTACGATGCCAAACAGTAGTTACACTTACTGCAACTAACCCTCAGGGATAACAAAAAAGTTTACAAGTATTTTGCTCCAAAGTGGGGAAAGGGAATTAAAAAAAAAAAAGCCTTAAGCAGAATATTCTGAGTGAATACAAATAAGGATTACAGAAGCAGTGCCTGCTTTTTTCTGTACTGTTGCGATGTTAACATTATAGCATTTAAGTTTTAAGTGGTTTCTTTTTAGAAATTTCTGAACTGTTACTTTTGATTACATGCTAGAAAAAGTAACCTTGGAAAAAAAAAAAAAAAGCCAAACTGAATCCTTCCAGCTGTCATATTTATAATTAAAAGGTTAGATTCACAGAGTCTTTGACATATAAGAAAGAAGAAGAACTTGACACTATGACCTGGTAATGACAGCATTTACTGCAAAGGCAGGTATCCTGATTTCTAGAAACTGATCACATGACTATGCATACAGTTAGCATGGACTAGAACTTTGCTTGAAGGGAGTACTTGCTTTTCTTTATGTTTTTTAAAATTTCACATTCTTGATTTCATATAGTCCTACAAAGAGAGATGTGAAGTGTATCCATGAAGGCTAGACCACAGTAAATCAGTCAGGAAACTTGTATGGGTATTGCAGGTCTGGATTCCCTTAGAAAGAGTGGGCTGGAATACAGATCTTCCATTTTCAGGGTGAAAGCTGTATGTACTAAGATACTATACAAAGGGCTTTGTGCTGAATTGAATGTTATGTTTAGCACATTCTTATCACGCATTTTGACTTCAAATAGCATTCAACACATTTCATTGGTGTATAGACAGAGGCACTATTGTGCAAACACAGTAGAAAAACTGTAGATATTCAAGTAATTTAATGAATCCAAACCTAAGGATCTGTGAACTCTCCGACAGCCAGTTGACTACCTGCACTTTATCTGAGGGATTACTGTCAGCCTACATTACACACAAGTCCTTTTGCCAGCCTGGATCTTGGTTTCTTCCCATTAACCTGCCACCAAAAAATGGTGAAGCGAAGAAAAGAAAATTTAATTTCTTACTCTGCAATTTCTCCCAAAAGATTAAACAGAAAGCAGAAACCTATCTAATAGAAAACGTAATCTAGAATACCTGAAGAGCTAGATTCATATAGGAGGCATCTGGCCAGGGAAGGGGGCAAATCTGTAGAAGCTGCTGCTGACTAGAGGACTTGTGGGTGCCTTGACTGTGGAGTTCTACTGAGAGAGGCAGAGAAGAACTCCATAAGTAAGTGTCTGGGTGGCAGTCAGACAATGAAAGCTGAGAAGGAGTTCCAGGAGTAGCAAAATATACTGAATTTGAGAATCTTTGTTTGATATACAGTTTAGGACTTTAAAAAGTATTTATGAGGAGGCATATTCGCCTTTAAGATACCCTCTCACATTCCCTTTTTAAAGAGTTCATTCTTCAAACCCTTTTCAAAAAAAATTTCAGGCATGCAGTCAGTGGTTGTTCTCACCCATGTTCAGGTGCTAGTACAGTCTGCTTATCAAGCAGGGCAGGAGGAAGCTGATGTGCCTACCCCAGGAGACAAAAGGCACATGGAGAGAAGAGAGAGCCTAGCAGATGCAATATCGCTTGCTTTCCTTTATATTCTCTGTTCCTGGCTACCTGTTTCTCTCCCTTTAGATCAGACCACTGGAGACAAGGTTGCTGACAGACTTTCATCCTCACAGAAGAGTTAAGAGTGTAGAGTCCTCAAGGATATAGCATTCAAGGAAATGAGCGTCAAAAACAAGCAGGGCGATTGACTTAGATATACTGATGTATGTCATTATTTTTAGATGCGTTAAATACTTCTAGCTAAAATACTCCTTATTAGAAGCATGCCCTTGACTACCAAATGGTTCTTACGTTCTGCCTTGGATTCTCGCTTTCTTATGAGCAATCTGCACTTTAACAGCCAAACGTTTGGAGGAAAAAAATATTCAACATATGCTTATTAGACACATTATTTTGTAACTGTACCATAACCAAAGCAATGTCTCACTGCACTTACTCAGTATTTGATCTAGGTAATTCAGTACATGGTCCTCTTGCATGCTAACACTGCAGAGAAAGCCAGTAATATATATAAATATACACACACACATACATATGACAGAGGGGCCCTGAAAGAACACATCTAGGGGAGATGAAACCATGAGGCTTCTCTCTCACAGACTGATAAGGATATGATGAATTTTAATTCATCAGCAATTCACTACAAAACTGACACATAAGCAATAGAGGATTCCCAGATGTTCTTATAATGCCAGGCCATTTATCAGCACTTCACATAGAACTCTGTTAGTTACCAAAGTGTTTGCAATATCAATTCTGCAATTACAATATGTGAATATAGAGACATCACATATGCAAGCCATTACGTACTACATCTAAACAGAAACTGTCAAGAAAGTCTGTGTAAAGTAGGACTATTAAATACACTGTTTGTTTTCATTTCAAAATTACAACTAGACGTGTAAATTATTATTCTGAACATTTATAAACTACAGCTGTATAGACAGACTTAGAAGACTGAACAACTTTGTATCAACCATTGAACTTGTACATTAAAGTAGGCTTGTGAAAAATAGTAAAAATATAACCAAAGAACTGCATTTTATAAAGTACTTGCATCTTAGACATGACAGACATCATTATATAATAATATGTATATCTTTCCACAACTTTTCTACCTCTGTCTACCTGATAAAAATATCAGCTATGTCACTGAAGTAACATAAAAATTGTACTTCTGATAAGGCCTAATAGCTACCTCTCCTTTAACTGTACTTAAATTTTGAACATAATAAATTACTTTAGGGACATTAAATATTCAGTAACCCTAGTACTTTAAGGACCTGTATTGCAAAAAAACCCCATCAGTTGCCCCTTCTATGAACCCCTTTTTATGAACTCCTCCAGCAAGAATACTCGTATATGTCTAATTTAACACCAAATACCTACATGCTAATTTCTTCTTCATTGGATAAATGCATCACGAACATGGTGACATGCAATGAGCCAGAGTGAACCATTGCTTTGGAAAATCTTTGATCCTTTTGTATTACTGCATCTTGGACAGCCTGTATACTTCTATTAATCTGCGAAGAAAGACATAGAAACAACAGTTAGCAGTTACAATTACTGTATCCCATCATGCAAGTGAAAAGAAAACACACAAACTGAAATCAAACTTTTATGTAAAAATCATTCTAGCAGAAGAAAGTTTTATTCCCTGACAAAGCTGTGTTAATTGAGCCAAGTAAACCCAAAGTGAGTACAAACAGTGATTAATAAATCACTGGACACTCCCCATCACATCTTAATAGGAGTCTGCTTCTATATGTATGATAAATTCATGGAAAAGATTAAGATCAATCAGTTTTATACTGCCGTTAATCCAAATAAAAAGCTTCTTCAAGGACTTTCTCTGCCTGCTTTGCTAAACTTGTGTGCTGCTATGTGCAGACAAGTGTCTGGAAAGACACTTTTCAGGATCAGGCACATAGGATCATACAAAACAGGAATATCTAGTAAATAATCTGTAGAGATACCTGATCTAGAATTCTGAGTATACTACCCAATAGACAGATACAATTTATATATTCCTTTCAAACATATTTTAATGGAATTCCATACAATGTGTACACAGTTCAAACTTCAGTCTTTTTCTTTAAAATTAGTTGAATTACGTTTTCTTTGTTGAAAATCATTTGTATGGCTATATCTGCTTTACAAATTGTACATAAAACGTTAACTGCACTTGCCACTACAATAGTTTTATTGTAGTGATTTAAAAAAAAAAAAAACAAACACACAGCAAAAAACCAAAACAGACCAGAAAACAAAACAAAACACAAATCAAAACCACCCAAAACACAGAACAAAACAAAACAAAAAACCTGCAACAATTCTTGAATATGTTACTGGAAATTAAATTAAATCCAATAACCTTAACCTTCTGACAAAATAAGTTACTTCTTAAAGCATGGTAAGCAAAGACCTAACAGATAAATGAGTTTTGGTGTAAAGGCTGACAATCCACAAGACTGCAGAGGGGTTACAAGGCAAAGAGACAAGCAGGGTCACACCTGTATAAAATCCACTAGGAAATCAAGCTAATAACGTAACAAATAACATATCTTTGGAACAGGATTAATTCCAAAGACGGACAGTTAGCACTTCCAGAGAAAAGCTACTGCTGAACCCACCAAGAAAGCATGAAATAAGCTGCCTTTCTGATAAAGGCAAAATTTCTATTGAAGACTGTAGGTTATTTTTGTCTGCCTAAAGTGACATTATTCTACACAATCTACACTATTTGGAATTAATTAAAAAAAAAATCAAGTATTTTTTTGTGAATTTCAGGAGTTCATTTTTAACATGTTTTCCGAGAAGTTATGTTGTCAAAATGCAACACAATAGCTGTAGCCTAGTTGTACCATCACAATGCGTAATAAAACTTCAGATTCATTCTGTTTTCTTCAATAAATCTAAGGTGCAATTGACAGTTGAGTGTGCTGAATTTTAATTAAGCCAAACAGGACTCTTCTAACCTCTCCATATAACTAGTTATGACCCACTGCATAAATGAAAACTTTAAATTGCTATTTAACCTGCTACTTACACTACCTTACAGAGTTTCATGCCTACATATCAACTGCTATCATGCTATTTCTTTTAGCTTGGTATTTCCTAACTTAAAGAAATGTCAGAAGGCAGATCATACTTAACAATTTCCCCATCAGATTATTTTAAAAAGTGCTTCAAAATAAGACCTCAGATTCTGATTTCAAGTTCCCCTCTCTCATTACTTGGCATATGTTATTCTGAAGAGTAATAAAATAACTTAGTTTTGCTTACTGCAAGGATGCTATTAGTAAGTGAATTTAAAGACTGCAAGCTTTAAAGACTGGAGGATGCTGAAAGGCAAACTGACCAAGTGGTTTCATCAGATGAAACACAACTTAAAAAAAAATTACAAGAAAAAGTTACAATGATAATCATCCATTTAACTATTTTTGCACAATTAATAATGCAAAGTTCAAGATAAATTCAAAATTAATGGTATACCACATTTTATTTCTGAAGATTCAACACATAATTAAAATGAAAAAAAAAGGAAAAAAAAGGAAAGCATTTAATTTCCAAGAGGAAGAGTTCATTAAATGGTCCAGAAACATCCCTTATTACAAAATGATTCTGTGTAAAACTTGCAATGCTACATAAAATATAGAGTGCTAATGCCTAAAACACTTCAGCAGAATAAAATCAGATGCTAAAAAAAAAAAAAAAAAAAAGAGAGATTCCCTCTGGCTATCAAGAAACCAGGTGTCTTAAGTCTAAATTTTTGCTAATGTTGCTCATACAAATTCCAACATGTATTTTCTGTTTCAAAACAACTCTACATTTCAGGAGGCAAGTATAAACAAAACTTTCTAGCAAAGTCCTGGAATTCCCAAACACTCTGAGATTCAGTATAGTTGTTCCTTTACCTCTGTAAATTATATAAGGCTAAACACATGATATATAAAAAAGCATGCACAGTTAAGAATTTTCCACTCAACCAGCCATAGTAACAATTGTGAGCAGGAAATCTCAATTATCAGATTATATAACCCCTATGTTATTCTTTCACTTGTTAATCATGGAACAGACAGGAAGAAAAGGTATATCAGACTAAGATGGCACAAAAGATCTCCCACAATATTTGTGTTGGGCCACCCTGGATCTTGTGAAACTAGCTCCTGCAATCTCTTCTTCACACAGAATGTTTTAAAAAGTCAAAGACTGCACTGTAATTTTCAAACCTACATTGGTTTATTTTCATTTTGGAGTTTTTAATATTTGACTTTGTCAGAGAACAGATAGTATAGCTGTATGATGAGTTAAAATTCACTTGAGATAGCTTCTGGTATTAAAAAATACACCTAAATTTGGAAATGGTGGTAAACTGATGGGTTTAACGTTATGTATCTACTTTCCTTGTTTGCAGACACAAAAGGTATCGAAGCTGCACCAGACATCCTGCAGCATGCAAGAAATCATTCTCATTTACTGTCCAAATGAGACAACACATGCTATTACAAGAAAATACATTTTCTTAAAGAGCTCTCTGACTTCTTGAATCCATTTGAACATTATCTCACTAAAACAATGAACTGTTTGAATTTTAAATAAGATGGAAAATGTTAAACTACAAACTGACCAGTTAAAACAGTAAGAGATCCAAATTCCTATCTATAAGGAAAGCTAAAAATATTGCTAGGGATTTTCTTGTTAAATTAAATAGGAATGTCTCTCTTCCTTTTTCTAAGTAAATGACAAAATAGCAATACTGGAACAGTACAAAGCCAGCTTCAGGCAAAATAATGTGAAATCCATAAGACTGACAAACTGAGTAAAAACATATTTTTCCCCTACTCTCTTCCAGGTAGGCAATTTTATTCACAAAAATTTTACATAATATATTCTTTGAATAGGCTTCTAATATTCCTTTAAAACTACCTGGAAAAAAACTATTTTGCTCAAGATCAGACACTGTTCTTCTTATAAACATATGCAACTATTGAAATAATTCTGATTATATCAAATCAGTATAATAAAGAATTTCACCTCTGGATTAGTAATTGGAAGAGAAATGAAATAATTTGGCTGATACTGTTTTTTCTTTTTCTTCTTTCTGTCAGTGTCTTCTTCAATTTCCTTCCCAGTAGTCCTCTTTCTTTTCTTTTTTATATTTATTTCAGAGGTTGTGTGCACTGAAGAGATAAAAAATTTACTTTCAACATACAGACAAATCAAAACAAAACCACAATATCATGGTAACAGGAGCTGGACTTCAGTTAACTGATTGGAGGGTGTCTTGCCAGCCATCTAATCTGCCCATGCTCTGAACTGACAGATCCTGCTCCAACCTGAATTACTGTAATCAGACAAGTAGAGAGCATACCTGAACTAAGAGCCCACACTACTAAGCAGAGTTTACAAGCTGCTAACACCAACATGCAGCTTCTAAACTACTGTGTTTCATTTAGCCAACTCCAGTCTAAAGGACCTGCAAATTGTCTACACTTGAATATGGACATGGCTTTAGAGCAAAAGGGCCTATATTAAGTTTTAAAAATCCCACGCATGCTGCATTTTGAAATAGAAAGCACAATAATACATTACATAATACATACATAATACATAGGAATATTAAAGAAAAAGGTTGCATTAGAGTAAGACTGGCCAACCTATAGTTCAAGGACCAAACCCAGTCCAGAAGAAAATTTAATCCAAGCCAGATCTATTCTCTATCTTCTTTCCAAAAGACACCTTCCAACATAGTGAAAGTGTGTGTCCTCAATTCTTCTTCTGCACCATAAATTATTTTTCTCCTGTCTTATTTCCTCAGGCCTTTGCAGATCCTCTCCCACCATGTGGCCTGACACATATCCACAAGATGACTGGGTTGCAGACATCCACTGTCTAATTAGAGGTGTATTCCTAGCCCCATGTTGGGAATATACATATTGGAAGAGAGCTCATAAAAGCAGTCAATGTGACATAGAAGGTATCTTTATTCTGTGACTCATTGCTGCAATGGATCTCCAAATGGTAAATTTTTAATATATTCAAGTATTTGCAGGCCTGAGTACTAAGAAGAGACACTCTGGACTGGATCCTGTTTGCAGGGAGACTCTGTTATATGTGCACAGCCCACTATGTGCATGATGTGCCTATGCTTCTACACTACTGTTTAACGTACTTACTAATAAATTTATCCTCAATATCTGTGTCGACAAATGGCATTTCGGCCATCAGAGAGTCTACTGAATCAGCAGGACATGGCTCTTCTGTCTGTTTTGTCTCTTTCTTATTCTCTTCAAAGATTTTCTTTTGCTGTACATTTTCTAGCCCACCTGAAATATATTAAAATAACACACTGCATCTTAGGTTTTGACAGTGAAGAGATATTATACACAGGCAATATACCAAGTATACATTTCTCTAATTATCAGTAAATAAATATTGACATATAACCCCCTTCAGAATGCTGCTCTTCTTCCTTGTCAACATACCAGCAAAAATACTTTACTGCTTCATGTGGAACAGCAACAACAAGGGACTTGAGCATTCTATATTTAATAGTTTCTAGTCTTGTCTGGTCCTAAGTGAAAGCAATTACATGCAAGGAAAAAATGATACAACTGAGAATAAAAAAAATAAAGTCTTTAGATATCACATAACATTCACTTTAGAAAACTGCATGATATATGAATTCAGTGCAGACAAACATTGGCAAATGAATTCCAATGTCTAAACCCATAGAAAATGAGGCTTGAAGGAACAGGAAGGGAACCCTACCACTCCACATGTAACAAAGAGTTTTCAGCTCACTATATCATTTAGACACGAGACAATTATTCTAACCCTGCATCTCCCACACCGTAAAACATATTACAGACTGCAATGATCCAAACTTCTCTGAAAACTGACTTTTAGTATTTAAGCTAAAGAAGGAATCAATGCAAACTAAACTTCATCTTGCATGTATAAAGATATGCATGCAGTTCTATCTCAGAGTAATACCACAATGACAGAATAATTTCCACTAACAAGTTTTTAAAAATGCCTTTTTTCCCCAAGAGTACTAACTAAGTATGAGTCATTTCCTTAAGTCTGCTTCATGTTTCTGTGTCAGTAAACTCTGATATTGGCGTATTGAGTTACACCTTAAAAAATGAAAAAGTAAAATCTTCTCTAGCAGCAAAAAAATGTGCACATAACAAGGCATCCAGCAATACTCTTTTGGGACAACTCCACAATGGGATTACTGTAGTGGAAGAAGCCTTATGTCAGAATTGCAGTTTATCCCAGGACAGCTCATTACTACAGACAACGCATTTTCAAAGCTCCTTTTGTGACCAGTGCAGATAGTCCAAATCTGGCCCAAGGGGAAAATCTGGCAGCAAAAGTGCATATTATATTCTTGGGTCATGCAAAGCTACACTACATATATAAAAATCAACATTACAGACCAAGTCTGGGTTATTATCATCCTGTGGAATGTCTCTCGCGTATATTGCTTTATGCTAGGAAAGATAAGTAAAAGAAGAACCTGATCAAATGCTAATTCACTCCAGTCTACAGTAGGGAGTCATAATCACTCTGTGATTGTGGTCTGACACCCGTCTTTATCCAGGAGGCTATTGAAGAGAAACAAAGTACTTAGATTTGCTGCTTCTTCCCTCTGTTGACACTAAAAAAGTATGCACAACAAACAGTTGCTAGAGCAATAATGAAATTAGTATTTAACATTTAGATGAAAGCTCACACAAAACAGATTGCTACATACAGAAAACAATAGCCCTTCCTTCAAAGAGATCTCGAAGTGAAGGGCAAGACAGAATTCCACAAAGCCAACAAAAAATAGGTCAGTTTGAGGCAGAAAAGTTATCAGCACAACTCAGAAAATGCAGAATCAGAACCAGCCAGGAGCAAAAGGGATTTTTAAGGTAGTACCAGCTACAGAACAAGGACTTGGGTGTATATTGCAGATTTAGTGTTTACCTTACTCTGTCTGCTCAAAAATCTGAGACCTAGAGTAATAAAATCAGTTTCCATAGGAACTCCTTGACCATCAAAGTATTAGAAGATAAACACCTTTTTCTTAATTGCATGCTTAATTAATTAGCCTGAATTTCACATATGAACAGGTGCATATGTTATTCCCATATTTGTATTTGTTTAAGTGGCTGCTGATTTCAGCAGTATTTAAGTCATCTGTTCCAACAGAAAAAAAAAATCCTCATACACTTAGCTCATAAAGGAGAGAATACAAGGAATAAGAAACAATAAAATCTATTTGATTGCACCCTGTTCCTGGCCCTCTTCCCCCACACATAGATTACAGTTTCAGATAATTTCAAATGATCTATTTTTTGACACCCACACATCACAGATCACAGTGAGATTAGGTCTCCAGGCACCATTCCTTGTTTAGTATGTTTATGTTAATTTTTAATATGTTTATGCTATACATAGGACAACGGGTAATGGCTTTAATCTGAAAGAGGGTACTTAGATATAAGAAGTTCTTTACTGCGAAGGTGGTAATGCACTGGCACAGGCTGCCCAGAGAAGCTGTGGCTGCCCTATCCCTGGCAGTGTTCAAGGACAGGTTGGACAGGGCTTTGAACAATCTGGGCTAGCGGTAGATGTCCCTGCCTGAGGCAGGGGGCTGGAACTGGATGAGCTTTAAGGTCCCTTCCAGCCCAAACCATTCCATGATTCGATGTTCATATGTTTAATATGCTTGTGTTCAGATGTTTAATAACAAAGTAATCCTTTGGACACAATTTAACTTAAACAGATGGTCTTACTCTCGAGGTATTTTGAACCTCTGGTGCTGGCACCAGTGCTTACATTGTTAGAGAACTGAAGGAGACTGGAAAAAAAAACCCAAACCCACAAACAAACAAAACAACAACAAACAGAGAACTTTGGAGAAAAGACCTGCAGATTTAGTATTCGGCCAGGTCAGACGTTTACACGGACTGCAAACCCAGAGACAGAGCTGGGCAGGCAGGGAAAACAAACTCCAGACGTTTTAGCGACAGCCCGCACTTAGGTTGAATCATTTTCCCTTACGATCTCCACAGTCCCTGCTGTGAACCCTTTCCATCCGATTCCTGGATATGCTTATACCAGCCATAGTTTTTACAGCCGCTCTGCCCAACGTGACCGTTGAAAGCTTAACGGGAATCAGCCGTTATGAGGGGGCCGTAAGACTCACGCTGCCCTTCAGCACCGGAGGGCGCCCGGACCGCGCCCGGACCGCGCTGCGGCGCTTGCGAGGCCCCGGACCCACCTCTCCTTCCGCAGCTGCTCGCAGCCGGCAGGAGAGGCGGAACCAGGGGCCTCGCAAGCGCCTGGCCCTTTCCCTGCCTCCTCCTCACCGTGCTCCGGGGTCTCGCCGCCTGCGCTTAAGAGGCCGTCGCCTTCTCCTTGTCCGGCTCTCGCCGCCGGCCGCAGAGCCATGAGGCGCGGGAGCGCAGGCACAGCCCGCCGGGCGAGGAGGCCGCGGGCCGCCGCCGGCCGCGCCGCGTAAAGCACTGGGAGAAGCCGCCGCAGCAGCCCCTGCATGCCCGGTGAAGGTGAGCAGGGCTGCCCGTCAGGACACCGCGGTGCGGAGAAGATGCAGCGCAAACGCCTGCACCCGGCGGAGCAAGAAAGGGTCCGCACGGCCGCAGGACTACGGCTCCCGGCGTGCTCTGCGCCAAGCGGCCCGTGTGCGGCATGGCGGGAGGTGGCATGGCGGGAGGTGGCCTGGGGTTCTGCCGGTCCGCGCCGGTCACCTTCGTCCGCATTTTGCTCTCTGCTGACAGTATGTGGCAGAGCAGACCGGATCACAGCGAAGGCACTTGGATAGCGTGTCCTGAAACGTGGGGCTCGCAATTCCGTGTCCTGCTTTCACCCAGTGTTTACCGTGCTTGTCCCACAGAAGGGCTGCAGCCACCGGGGGTGGTTTGGGCTGGTGTCTCCCCAAAATAACCAGTTGTTGCTTAGGGCTGCACAGCAATAATTGACGTCTTTAGCTGCGGTCCGGGGAAGAATGCATAGTCTTGCTCTAAATCTGCGCTAAACTCCTTTCTTTACATCTGTTCTGGATGGCTCTGGCCTCTCCTGACTGCTGGCAGTAAGGCCTCTGAAGTGACCACATAGTCTCCTGTTGGGAATATGCTTCTGGAGCGTACAGGAGAGGCCTAGGAGATGAGCTTTTCCTGCTTAAATAAAGACTTGGTGCCACTGGAAAGCCAAATCCCATCCTCGGGTTTCGTGGGAGAAGCCAAGCCAAATGGTGCCTGGTGCTTTTGCAGATCAGCCTATGCCCATAGACCAGATCTGAGGGAGTCAGTTGTCAGTGGAAGCTGCATGGCTGCTGGATGTTAGAACCTGAGAGTGAAAAATGAGATCAGTTTCTGTATTGGGCTCCTTTGGTCATTCACTTTATGGGAGATAAAATCTGGAAATATTTTACCACTCTTTTGAATGATTTTGTGTGGTGTTGGCATATACCGTCTTGCACACAGCATTTTCATTTGGTCTGCATAGTCCTGTGGAGACCAAAGGCTGGATGTGACACACAAGTCCAGGTTCGGAGGGATCCAAGAGAAGCTTTAGGATGAGGCTTCTGACGGTTTTTTTACTATATGCATTTCAGCTGAATGTCAGCTATCATTAGGAGATTAAATACATAAGTGTTCACCTCTTTCTAGTCTGCTAGCATTGGCAAGTAAGATACCTCCATAAAAATTTGATTCCAGAGAGTCAAATACTGGGAGAAAATCTTCTCGTATCAAATGTCTTTAAAAAAATATTAATTTAAAATGCAGTTAGGGATCTGAAACTGCTCCAAATCAATTCATTAGGTGTTTCACAGAAATCTTCAGCAAGAAAACACTGGAGAAAAACATCTCTGTTTGTACAGTTGACAGGGAAGTCCAGTGCAACGTTTAGGTAAGTTAGCATTTAATGGTTCTCGTGAAAACAAAATGTATTTTTAGTGGAGCTAAAATTATATCTAACCAATACCCATTAGCCTAGCACAAACATGTACATGTGTTCTTTAGGTTCACAATGTGCCTCAATATACTATCTCCAGGATGAGGGGAAGGAAGAAATGAAAAGCACCTTAGCTGGACCTAGTAACAGTTATCATGAATTGTCCCTACAAGTCCTAGAAGTGGCCTTGGAGGGAAGTGTTCAACTGGGGACTAAAAGATGAAGTAACAACTTGTGATTTTTCTGGCTGCCCAAATACTGCGCAAGTTTCACAAAGGTCACTGACCTGGTGCCTGACAGAAACTGTTCCTCACTACTACTGAGGCTGGGGCCAAAGCCAGCACTGTATCAGTTTTCTGTGGCCTTGCCTGTATTAGAGTTTCTGATTAGCCTCTCAGCACTACAGTTGTCCCTTTGAGGAAAAAAAAATAACATAATGACAGTGACACTAACAGAAAGAGGAAGCAGTTGTGTAAGCTCTGCAAATGGATTTTTGGGCAGAATCACACTGCCCATACCTGTTAGCCACTCACCCACCTTATGGTCTCTTAATTCACCCTCTAACTTCAATTCAGGAGAGAGTAAGAGGATTCAGATGGATGATATTCCCACACCTCTCCTGAAAATTAGTGGTTTGAGAGAAAAGAGAAACTTTTTTAGCTTCCAAATGAGGAAAAGAAGAATCAGTGCTATGTGTATGTTTTTCCATGAAACAGTGGCTGGCCATGAGTATTGGCCAGCTTGTTATATGATAGGTTGTGATACATATTATCAATACTTATTATGTATTATCTTAGTCAAGCAAGAGATATGGGGGAGTTGTGACTATTTGGGACATGACTCAGTATGGGAAGTCAGGAAATAAAGGGGAAGGAACTGGATGTGTTACAGGAAGGCCTAAATATCGCAACATTGGGATATTGTGTCAGACATGGGAGGGAGGTAAAGGTATTGTAATGGGAAGGCATGGAGACTATAGGGGAAGCTTGGGTTATTGTGATAAGAAGAGAGGACATAACTGATACAAAACAAGGCTTCATTAGTGACACTATGATACAGCAACTTGTTTTCTGACAAGTGAAGAAGAATGGACTGTGATCTGGTAGTCATAAAAGATTTGCTAGAGAAACAAAGAAAAGTGTGAGTTGCAGAACTGCAGTAAAAGAGGTAGAGGAGTGCCTGGGATAAAGTAATTTAATGCAAAGATCAAAAAGCAAATAGGCTAGAGTTTCTACAATAACTGGTATAAAAGGAAGAAGCACATGAAGATGTTATCAGTTGTATTTAATGAATAGAAATTACATTTGACTGGCATCTAACATGAATATGAAGATTAATGTGAAAAAGAATAAGGTAAGTGGATATCTTCATGATCTGTTGATCACAGGCAGTTTGTTTACATTGCAGGAAGAGGGAATGGAACAGTGGGAATCAGTTGAAAAAAATTAACTGATTACCCAGAGCAGCAACTTTTCGCTTGCTACCCTCTAGGTAGTAACTGTTAGGAGGGACGCTGGCTAAAGATCAGCATGGACACTTGTATGCTATTAATGTCAAGGTGTTTTTTCAGATACTTCCAGGTTGCTGCAGGCTTTTTGAGGAATGACTGTTGGGTGCAGAGAGGATTCACCTAACAAAGTGGGGCATGGATATCTTTGCCAACAGGCTTGCCAACCTCATAAGGAGAGCTTTAAAATAGGTTATTGAAGGATGAAGCAGTCCCACCAGACCTAAGGTGGAAGAAAACTGGCAAAGCTAGAAAAGGTGTGCTGACAGATTAGTGGTAGATAACGGGAAAGCAGATGCAGGATAGGATAGTGGCAGAGGTTGTCCCTCAACCTGAGCAAGCTGCATGCTTGAGCACCCTTCCACGTTCCTGCACACAGACTAGCATTTAGGGGCACTTCAGCGTGCTGGAGAAGTGAAACAACAGATGCTTGATGCATGAAGTTCAACAAAGACAAATATAAAATCTGCATCTGGGACAGATGAGGTTTGGCAAAAACAGCTGGATACACATCTGCACTAACTTACAGTCCATGACATTTTTTACTAACTTGGACTCTGCACTGGGCATTACTGTAGGGTGTAATCTCTAGCTTGAGCTCCTACACCCCTTGTTCCTTGAAAAAAAGCAACTATTAGAGCTAGTTCCTTTACCCGTTTGTCCTGGAATTTGTATCTTATTGGCTAGTTTTAACATTCCCTCTTAAATACTTGAAGCAGCAGGGGTAGAGTATGCTTTCTTAATCCAACTCTTTCACTTGTCAGCACAGAAAATCCACCACATGTCATGTAATGTAGGTAAATCCTCCTTCTGCAGCAATTACATCATCCTTCTATAGTCGACAAAACCAGTCTTCCCTGCGTTGCTCCACCATCAGTTTAAATGACACTATTAATTTCTTTACCTTTGTCTCAGAAGTACAAATTCCATCAAAAAATGTGATATACATAGCTTCAGTTTCCAAAATATAGGGTAATTAGAATACAAATAATATAATGGAATACTTCTACTACTTCATATTTTGTGATATGAGAAGATAGCTTTCTTTTTACTAAACATTTATACACACAAACAAAATCATTAAATAGAAAATAACTTTAAGCAATTTTGATGACTACAATTTTGTTTTTCTTATTCTTGATATGTATAATTTGGATTTCAGCAAAAATTTGCATGTTCTGGAGGCCATCAGGAATGGTAGTCTGCAAAGTGAAGACACCATTCAGTTTGATAGGAAGCCTTCACAGATCCGCAACATGAACTGAAATAAAAGCACATTTCTGTTTTAGGAACTTTACTAAACCTGATGGACTTTTTAGCTCTAGAGGTCAAGTTAGGTTTGATCCAGAATCTCCAGCTTCCTGGAATTGCTCTTATATTCTGACTGAAATAATTTTTTTTAAAAAGTACATGCAGTGGAAATGTGGAGGGAAAGTGTTTTATTTAAAAAAGACACTGCCTGAAATGAAAAAAACAGTTTGATTTTGAATGCAGTGAATATTGCCAACTACATGCGGAAGTCATACAGCTGAGACACTAGATCCTGCATTCCTCGAGCAAAAGACACTTTTACTGGGAGTCTTAGGCAAGTAAAGTATGCAGTTTTCAATCCAAAATTCATATTATTCCAGATGTGGGTGGGAGAAATACGTGTTTACTGGCTAAAGTGAAAAATCTCGATTCTTAGCTGCTTATCTGTTGTGTTCCCTGCTCTCCTTTCCTTCTCTTCTGTCTGTCTCTTCCTTCAGCCACAGGCTGCTTTTTTAGCTGTGGCTTCCTTTCCTTCCCCACTCCAGGTACTGCACAAACACACTATGTATTTGTCGCCACTGTGCAGGTTTCATGTGTGGCCTTGTATCTTTTTCTCTCTTTTACCTGCAGACTTTCATGAAGTTACAATGTTACATGGAATAGGGGCAGTATCTTTCATGCATGTTTGCAGAGCACAAAGGCCAATTAAAAGGAAACAAATCCAAGCTTCTTAATGCCAGAATCTAGGACAGTGTCTCCTGAAGTTCACATCATCACTGTTGGCCCTGCAAGCATTTCTTCCTAAAAGCAGCTGAGACATTAGCTCACAAACACTACCAGAGCTTCAGCCAACTGCTAACTTAGCCTAAGATGTGAATGTACCTGCCCTGAGACTCTTCAGCCAGACTCTTTTCCAGAGGGAAAATGTAATTCACGTTCTAGAGATGCTCTTCTCACTCCGTGGACAACAGAGTTGGCTAGGACAACTTGGCTTATGTCCTGCTTAGCCATGTCAGTTAGAAGGCTCAACTTGGGTGAAATGGATCAAACCGTGAGTTTTGTGATCACCTTGTTCAGAATTAGGAAAACAGCTTTGTGCTCTGCCTCAATATTTCAGCCTCTGGCAAAACCTCTTGGAGCCCAGACAATTAAATTCAACATCTACTCTCTAACTGGAAATGTTTGTGTCAAAACAGCCTTTCTGAAATACTGTATTAACCCTCATCCAGTTTAGAAGAACCTGATGATGGCTATGGCTAATGCTACAAAGCCCAAGAGCTCAGAAAACTTCATGCAGTGTAGGTTTTGGGACTCTGCCAAGTTAGAGCCTACCTAGGAAGAAATAATTATGCGGTGTTGTTTTGTGTTTCACATGAATTTTGAAATTGATTTACCCCTGGTGTTACTGGGCCTGACTGTGCAAAAAATCCCACCCACTGCTTTCATACCGGCAGTCTCTTAAGATGTCTGTTTATATTTAACCAGAAGTATAACCAAAAAAAGAGTGATATTCAAAATACCTTTCCTAGGAGCTATTCAGGGAAACAGTAACTTATTGTTTGAAGGAGAAAAGGGTCCCTGACCTAAACAGAAATGAGAGATCTCCGTTCTAACATTATTTTAGCTGCCACTCACACCTGGAGCAATGGGATCTGGCTTCCAGTTTCTGCCACTGAAATCTCTTGCAGTTATCGGGATCAGTCTGTATGTATTGCTTTGAGGGTATTCACCATCTCTTTGCTGACCATGGAGTTTCCTTATCCTCATCTTGAGGCTCAAGGTTTTAATGTGTCAAGTCACAAGGACAAACCAATGTAAAGCTCCTTTATTTATGATCATTATTTTTAACGTACATTAAGTGAAAGACTTGTGTCCACATTCTCATATTATGACAAAGCATGAAAAAGGAAACAAACACAATTAAACAAAAACACCTAAACACATTCTGGATAATAGGGAAAGAGACAGGTTTTAATTTTTGTCATGGTTTAAACCCAGTCAGCAAATCAGCCACGCAGCCCTTGCTCACTCCCCTGCACTTCCTCCCCCCACCCCCACCCCTGGAGGGATGGGGACAAGAATTGAAAGAATGTAACTCCACGGGTTGAGATAAGAACAGTCCAGTAACTAAGGTATAACACAAACCACTGCTGCTGCCACCAATGATAATAATGATAAGGGA
>WYDI02009048.1:0-89323 GCA_009867235.2 Psittacus erithacus | reverse complement strand
GCCAAAGAGCATGGCATTGAGTGGGTATATCACATCCCCTACCATGCACCAGCCTCTGGGAAAATCAAACAGTACAACGGGCTGTTAAAAACTACACTGAGAGCATAGACAGGACACCTGACCCAAACTGACCAAAGAGGTATTCCATACCACAGAATGTCATGCCCACTATATAAACTGGGGGCAGTTACCTGAAAGGGCGACATCACTGCTTGGGTCAGGCTGGGCATTGGTCGGCATGTGGTGAGCGGTTGTGTTCTCTTCCCTTGTTATTTCCCTTGTCATTATTATTGTTGGTGGCAGCAGCGGCGGTTTGTGTTATACCTTAGTTACTGGACTGTTCTTATCTCAATCCATGGGAGTTACATTCTTTCCATTCTCCTCCTCATCCCTCCAGGAGCATGGGGAGGAACGGGGGGAATGAGTGAAATGGCTGTGTGATTCTGAGCTGCCAGCTGGGCATAAACCACGACAACTGCATGCTTCCTTATGATTAAGGCATCAAATCAAGGAAATTTCAAAGCAGTTTTTAGAATTCATTGTTGCTGCTGTTGTTGCTCTGTCTTATGAATGACACTGTTTGTTCCTTCCATGGTAGCTATTATAACATTATCCAGCAGAGTCTTAGCCTGAGAATGCAGAACAAGTGGCTAAGCACACTTTCAGTCTGTCAGAAAATTTTGAATACCAATAAATCCAAAATTTCTCTAAGGAAAATATTGTTTTCTTAATAATAATGGCTAGAGCTGATATTACCAACTTTCAATGTTCCTGGATGTTACAGATACAGAATGGAAAAATGTATTTCTTCCTTATTCCATGACTAATCGACATCATAACTTAGAATTTGTTGTCTGGAAACTTTCCTTTTTGTGTGTCATATTTCTTGGGTTAATTAAATGAACTTGTGGTATTTCCTGTGTTGCTGTGATTGGAAAGCTCTGTGGAGCCTCAGAAAGAGTAGATACAAAGGCTCCACAAGAACAAACATGGAGCATCTCCACTACTTCATACACTGTCCGCTGCAGCCGTGATTCAGTTTGCCAGAGAAAAAAAATAACGGTGTCCAACCAATATTATCAGTCAGAGAAAACCTAGACTGCAAATCAATACGCTGCCTTGGGTATTAAAGCATTTCACCAACAAAGAGGCTCCAGAAACATTATGTTAAAAGGATTGCTAACGTAAAACCTGTAGGCAGGTAGAGTCAAACTCGTGGGTACTGAAATGTGAGGTTTCTGCACATGATTGCCCATTCTTCTTCACCTAATGCAGGCATGGTGAGCTTTGAAACAGAACTGATTTATACCCTATCAAGGCTTTAAATTGGGATCTGTCATCTTGGAAAGAAAAAGAAAGAAGCTGACTGGTTTTTCAGAATATTTTAAAGGGTTCTCTAGATGCTAAGGGAGAGATTTCCTCCTATGAAAAACACATTTGGTTTTGTCTTTATATTCAGATTATTTTTTGTGCAAGTTGTTTGTCTCCATTGGTCTGCATCTTGCCCCAGGGGAAAACAAAAACAAACTATCCATAAAACTGCAGAGCCATTAGAAAGTCATGAGACCATCAAGTTGTGCTGGTGACTGGGTCTTATAGAAAAGTTATTTGAGGAAAAAATCATACTTAACTGCAGACCTATGATGCTATCATAGTCTCTGATTGAGCAGAAGAGGGGAAAGGTTTTTCTTCTACTGTATTAAAGTGATTAAAAAGTTGTTGCTAACTCAAATAAATAATAAATAAGTGTTCATGTAAATTCAGTGCTGAATTTGTCTTATTGATTTGAAAACATAAGACTTACTGCCCACCTTACATCTTCTGAATCCCCAGGACAAAGAAAGAATTTTATGTTCTACATCATATTAGCATCTCTAGCCGTTAAGAGTAAAAATACCAGGAAAGAAGCAGTAGTAAAGCTTTCACATGCTCACTGCAAGGAATTCTGCATAGCAGGCTTCATTAAACAAAGGACAGAACCACTTTTATAATAAGCAGAAAACAGGCCTGTATGTTACATTCAGGTTTCTAACGGCTACCAGGAGAATTCATGTGTCTTTATTGTACAAGCTTCTCTTGCATTTAGTTCTTAAGATAACAGAATCATAAGCAGAAGTTGATCTGCTGGACTGAGAAAAGCCTTGGGAGATGAAACCTTTGGAGGCAAAATGCAAGTATCACACAAATACGTATTTTCAGGGATGATTCTGTTGTTCTCACAGAAGCCTCTGTGAGTTCATGTCATCCAGCACTCTGGAGATGCAGTCTGAATGCTGCTTCCATGAGGTGTGCAAAACACTGCCTTTTCAAGAAAGCCTTCTCATTCATCTTTTATGTTACTGGTCTTATGGTTTGAAAAGCCATCCTGAAATCATTTCCTCTGCTGAGAGTATGGCTTGAGCTCATGGAAGAATAAAAAGTATGGACAGACACACAGACATTCCCCTGGTTCCAAAAAAAAATCTCATAACAGTAACAAACAGTAAATTGAATGTATCTTACCTGGAGCTTATTTAAATTCTTAGTTTTCAGACTAACAAGCAGTTAACCAAAACTGAATTGTACCTGTAATTAAAATAGCTAGACTAAAAGTGAGTCAGCCAGTTGGCACGTACAACTTCCTTTCATTTATAGTACTCCCAAGAAGTAAAAAAAAAAAAATTAAATAAAAATTCCTCATTAGGATGTTTGAAAATTAGGAGCTGCTTCTTCAGAATGTGCTGCTTGTTTTATTCAGAACAAAGCCTTCAAACTTCTCTCACTGTGCGAAAACAGAGCTTGAATTAGCTGCTCTAAAGAAGTGGGAGATGAGGCATCAAAGAGCCTTCTGTTCATTAAGATAAACACTGAATATGTGTTTCATGTTTGGTTTCGGTATCACATTCTGAATAGAGGATTAAGCAGTTGCTTCCCACAATCTTAAACTATTGAGATGGTGTGGGAGAAGGAGGAGAATAAAAGGATTTAAGCTATTATGCAAAGAGTCAGTGTTGAGAGAGTGAAAGGTCCTTCTATTAGTCGCTGAATTCTACATGGATTTAGTAAAGTTGAGAGTGTTACATGGCTCTCTGTTTTGGACACACAGAAAGTATGTAATTGAGTTGCAAGAGTCCATATAACAAGACCAGTGTCCAGGTCAAAACTTTAGATGAACTCTTGCAACTCGATTAGGTACATTCAAATAAAACTATGCACTTTTAATGAGAAAAAATACAGCTTCGTAACTGAAATTTTCCATGTATGGCAAGGTATTAATTTTTTGGACATAGAAATGACATCTGGGGACATAGCTTTTTCCCTTCTTGCTCACAAATGAAGTCACCTCAGTTGCAGAAATGGTCATGGTCCACCCCACTTTGTGTTCCCCAAGTCAATTTTTATTACATGTGTTTTATAGATCAAGTTGATTGGACTGTTCATGTGAGTTGCTGTGAATACAAAGTCTGCAATCTGTCCATGGCTTAATCATTTGCTGTGACTGTAGATGATGGATGTTTTTGCAAATTTGCTGATAAGCCATTTACAGGGTTTTATTTTGAGATTTAATGAATTAGATTTTCTAATGGTTATGACCAATATTGTAATGCTGTTATGTGAGAAGAGCTACTTTCCGTTGACTCCAAGGAAATGTTAATGTATTAATTTTAATGCTTGAGTTCCGCAAGGGGCTCTTATACCCTTTTTTCTGTTTTTGAAAGTAACATTTAGTTGCTGTTAGTCAGCCTGTAGGCTCATTTTCATGTATTTTTGGTTTCTATCCTGTTTAATCCTTAAACTATCAATTGTGGCTGCTTAGAAGTTACATACTTTTTTCATATATTTTTTCCTCCAGGCATCTGCTGCTTCTGACTGTGGCAAACAGGCAGTAGCTAGAGTTAGGACAGCTGTTCTCATAATTTAGGGGAAAAAAACACCAAACCTTCAGGAATGTCTGTGTTTAATATTTTTATTGATGAAAGTAGGAGACATAACAGAGGATGAGTGATCAAGCTTTCTTACTAAGTTGATTATATTGTCTTCTCATTATTTGCTCTTCTAGTATTGTATTTATAACATTTCAGGGTTGCACTGTGGGGCAGGGAGTTGGATCATGTTATGAATATTTCATTTTTGTGTTTGCAGTGTTTGTTTGAAGCAGGATTGCTAAAAAATAGCAGTGTTTAGAATACATTGTTCAATATGGTGATAAGCCAAAGCACTTGAATTTGCAACAGAGATGTATGAAGCTACTATTAACAAGTGCATCCTCAGGTGATGTTCTTTGGGAGAATAAAATTAAGTAGGTGACAGACTTCAGCCAGAGACTTTTAGTTCTACACATAAAAGAACACCAAAGTAAGAAATTAATGTATGCTTCTTGGAAGAAGTGAAGGACTCCAAATGTTGGACAGGATTTACAGGTTCCATGGCTTCATTAACACATTGACTCACAGCTCCCACATGCTTATCTGTCTTGTTTGGGACTTATTAGAAGGTGGCTACATCCTGGTTTCGCTCCCTGCTGATTGGTTTGCTGAGATTTCAGCTCATCATTTCTCTGCCTTGCTCTCTGCTAGGTAATGCTGAAGAATAATGAATCACATTGATCTTTTTTCTTATCCAAAGATATATGTGATTTTGGATTTACTGGAGCAACACAGCATTTGTTCACTTAAACCTCATTTTCTGTGTTTTTTTCACAGCCAGTTAGAACAATAATGGTATATTTGATACATGGCTCTCATCTTCCTTATCTCCAGTATTTAATTTCTCATCATAAGAGAGATAAGAAATGCATTTGAATGCAGATCACAGAAGTTTCTGAGCACAGCCTGAAAACCTTAAGCACTAAAGCTTTCATTCTAGAGGCTCAATTTCAGGCCCTTCTTTATCTTAATCTCTTTATTCAAAATCTTTTATAGATGTTGACATATGCCTACCTGTCTACATTTCTTTCAGGAAGAACTAACATTTGAACATTTGAGCTACTGAAATCATGGTTGTTTCAGAGGAGTTTGTATGCCATTACATGTTTTCCATTTATGTAATGCAAAACTAGGTCTATACTAACCCAAAGGCATTACTCAGAGGTAATGCAAACATTATCACTAGGCAAGCCAAGCAGTAGATTAACAGTACCATGGTGACAATTGTGGATAATCTGAATGCACATAGTTTGAACCCTCTTTTAAATGTGAGATGACTTACCCTTCTCTTCCAGATGACTGAACAGTTTCTGTGGATAGGCGCATGCATACATGCAATTCCTGTGGAAGAGCTGACATTGTAAGTTTATCTGTGAATTATGCAGTGCACTGGAACTATGAATTTTCCATACTGGAACAATATCCTTTCCATAACAATACAAACTGCAGTATGAGATGGGATGGTAGGTCTGAGATGGAGCTAACCTGCCAGGATGTTTTAGTGTGCAAACATACATCAGCATCTCCACAGGTTTACTAGAGCACTTTGCCAAGGAGGTTTGTACACAAAAATATAAGCTTTCTTTATCAATCTCCTCTGCTCAATAATTTTGCCACTGCAAAAATATATGGCATTCATTGTGCAACCAATAGTGTGAAAAATTAAGTGGTATTGGGAAAAAGAATTAATTGCATGATAATGTTTGGCTTAATGTAAAGTCAAAACATACACCTGGGACAAAGTAATATAAAAATATTAATCCACAGAAATGCAGGTGTTTCCCTTTTAACAGGGAAGTCCTTGCATTCCTACCATAGACAGAAGTCATTACTGAGTGCGAATTGTGGACTTTAAGCATCCTTTGTGCTGAATGTGTTCCTACACACATAAATACAGTGAATGGTATTAGATAGACTTTATCCGGTGTAATTTAGACTACATCAGATTCATTCTGATCCAAATTACAAAATGCATAAATTGCTCTTCATTTTAAAATCATTTTAGGAGCAACTAGATGCAATTCACCTTAATGAAACAATGCAGCGATAAGGAATAAAATCCATTAAGTAAGAGGGTGTCAGGGCACTTGAGTCCTTCCCAGCATCTTCTTGAGATGAAGTATTGATGATTGTTCCAAGCTGTAAGTCTTCCAAAATGTTTAAGGTATGCTACTTCTTTTATCCCAAATAGGCAGCTAGGGACAAGTCTCCAAGTATTCAGAGTCAAGGAACAGGTCATAAAACCAGAATTCTGTATAGAAAGAAGATAAAATGCGCAAATGCAATAAGCTAATAAATACCAAGTCAACCATAATATAGGAAGTTAGGTTTGCATTTAATTGAAGCAGGTTCAGTCAAGCAATGAATTTTATTTTTGTCATCCCCATATATGAGACGAGGTACAATAATGCAAGTCCTTAGATCATCTTAGAGACCAAAGATTTGTTCTGTTTTTTATTTTCTCGTCCTCATATTCTTTTCCCTAGCGGGAAAAGTGAGATGATTTATGTAGGACACAGTATAGATTATTTTGTTTAACAAAATAAAAATAAATCAAGACTATTTTCTGAATATACCCCTTTTTCTGTCAGAACAAACTTCAGATTGCTGGCAGTTGCTTCATAAGGTTTTTCTGTGACATCAGACCTAATCATAACCTATTCTGCTGCTAAAAATATGGGACTGTGGCAACGCGGCTTCCTCTCTCCGATCACAAGGCAGCAAAGCAACTGCAGGCTATTGCATTTGTATTTGTCAGAATAAATAATTAAGAAGCTCATCAGCTTCTCACTAATGAACAAGGAAATGTGATTAAGCAACTTTAAAAGAGAATGGCTGAAGACAATATAGAAATGATAGCAGGATGATTGCTGTAAATGAGAGACTGAAATTTCTGAATAAGAGATTTCTTCAACAAGACACAAGGACAGTGGTTTAATCTTCCATTAAAAGATTCCTGCCAGTTTGAAAATGTTCTGAATGTGGAGATTAAAGACATCTTAGAAGCTGATAAGGAAGTCTCTTAAGACAGCTACTTTCTGGCAACTGCTGGGAAAGACCTTTATTTTTGTTATTCTTAATAGTATTTCAAGACTTTTAACTTCTACCGAACAATGACTAGGCAATCTTTTATTCTTAGAGACTCAGAAAATAAAAATTGTGTTTCAGACCAAAATGTTCTAGAGATGCTTGCCAGGTTTACTGTGGCTAACATCTAGAAATTGTACCGATTAGTTTCTGGCAACATTCCTTGAAAGTACTTTGTGTGTTAGTATCTCATTAAATATGTTATTCCTCTTTATTATTCTTTAGCATCAGAAAAATGTGCTTCTGCTTTATATGTAATCTGTTTCTATGCTTTTACTGTCTGCTTTCCTAGCTTATCTAAAGGAGATAGCACATAATATAGAAGATTGAAGAAAAGTGAAATAGCAGAAGTTGCTGTAATTTTTCTGTATGTCAGGGGAAGGTATTTTTTTTCCTTTATATACATTTATAAATGATACAGTCTTTTTACAGGTTAACAAAAGTTAACAAACAGATTACAAGATTTCTCGCCAGAAGCTCTTATATCAGGCTGTAGAAGTTTGCAGATATTCAGATATGAAAATCGTATGCACAGAACTGTAAGAGCCATAGTTATGCAGTAAAAAAAAAAAAAAAAAAAAAAAGCAAAAGAAAAAGAAAAGAAAAGAAAATGTCATGCATATTGTTAGTTGCAGAAATGCTCATGTACTTCAAATAAGATACTCAGCATTACAGAAAATACTCTGAGTCTAAACCCAGGCAGAAAAATACTATAGTGCTTCAAGGGACATTTGAGGAAATTATTCTTTTCTTTTCTTTCCCACATGACGTAGGGCCACAGTAGTGCAATGCATAGTGCGCATGATAGAAACTGCTTTGGATTTTTAGCCAAAACTTCAGCTGTCTTCAGTGGAGATTTGATTGTGTTTAAATATGTTGTTAGCTTTCTGTGCGTCCTACACTACTTTGAGATCATATTGTTATCTTCTAATTGTTTTTATAAAGATGCAAATTCATATGTTTTCAGTTTCTGCTTTGAAAATTACTTGTACTTTTCTTGTTCAAGTCATAGATTACCGTTTCATTTGGGTTATTCCTTTTCTTATACCATATTTATTGTCATTCCCAGTTACTTGTCCCCTGTCAGCAGTTTATCCCAGTGAATATCAAAACCTACCTCTTCAACTCAGATTACATATGTTCTTTGACTGAAATGGCTGGTTTTGTACCTGAAGCTTATGCTTTAGCTTCCTTTATGCTTTCTCAAGGCCAAGGTCTTTGGAAACTTCTCTGCAGATCTTCTCTGGAGTAAATAGATTGCTAAGGTGTAGTCAAAGAGGTGTTCACAACATCCTCTTTCTTTTTCTTCTACAAAAAAAAGGAGATGTGGAAGAATATTTCTTCAGTATTCAAGTAAATTAAGCCTTGCAGACTGACATTTGTATTTTGTCATTACATTTAGAATTTTGTTATTTTTATTTTATCTTAAACATAACAATTTGCTTTCTGCGCCATGTTAGGATTTTTGCCTCATTCTCATGATTTCCAAAGCCAGATCTTGAGCAAAACTTGCCTTTCAAATTGTGCCAGAACATCTTAGTGATATTTATAGACTGGAACTATCAATGTTGTAATGCACCTGAATACATTTCAGTGTAACTTCAGTTTTCTACAGTAGACTAATTGTAGATAAATCCTAACAGTACTCCTGAAGCTTGTGTATGATGAAAGAAAGATTTGCAAATTGCATATTTGTTTAAAGGAACCCAAAACTACCAGTTCTCTGCTAGTTTCCTTGCAGCCATTCTGAAAAATGGTCATTTTTACATTTCCATGAAGATACAGCATCTGACATATGCATGCACTTTTGTTTTGTAGGTGGAATGGAGAAAATAAAACAGCATACCTTTGCATTAACTCGCTACACCTATAACGTGCTGTCTACCTTAAAATATGCCAACGGGGCTCCTGTCATGCGTATTTACAGTGATACAGATTTCAGCAATCCTGATGTCCAGGGTCCAATCATTAATTTTAACATCCTTGATGAAAATGGGGAAGTGATCGGCTTTTCACAGGTATGTTTTTCTCTTGCCTTAACTGAGTGTCACATTTCTATTTTACGCATATTCACAATGAGTTCTTTTCTAAAGGAAATAGATTGTCCATAGTAGTCACTTATGAGGTTTTTGTTTTGTTTCTTCATAGCTCTGCACAATATATACACTGTAAACGAATGCAAAGTACATAATAGCCAAAGCCAATGTTAAATATTTAGTACTCTACAAGTAAGATGCTTGAAAGTGGTCTGTTTTAAAAGGATGCGTTGACTGGGCAATTTGGTTTCTTGTTGACTTCCTTCTCTAGACTACTCAAAACTGTGAACTGAACAGCAAATTGAGAAAAGCTGGTATAAGAGACTGCCTTGGAGCTTTGAGATACAAATGAAATCAGATCTCAAAATAATGCAGTCACTCATGAAAGAGGAGTCACTTTTCCCTTCAGTTCTAATAATTACATTGTAATATTCCTGAGGAAGTGCAAAGAAAGTTGAATGATCAGTTCAAGGAGGGAGATTCAACCTCAAAAAGTACTTAATGCTATCATTCTCAACAGCTTTCTCTAGCCTTTTCCATCAGGTATGCCAAGTACCTCTAAGATGAAACTTTCTGAAACTTTTTTACCTTTAGTAGAGAGGCAGTGGTGTATGAGCATAATTGTATATGACTGTGCACTGCGTAGGCAGTGGGTAACTCAGGGTAACATTGGCTCACTTGCTCATCAGCAGAAGTCAGAAAAACCAGTGCTCTATTTTTACATAATTCTTGTTGTTCATTGATGATTGAATAAGCTCACAAGTCAAGTTACTGTGTGACCTTGATCTTTTTAAAAGCTGTCAATAGCTGACACCATCTGTCTCAGTGGCTACCTCCCTCTGCCAGCAGTAGTGACAGAGCTGTGTTGCTTTTGGAAACTGAGAGTTCTGGACCATTAACGAGAGAGCAGGAGCTCTGCAAAAGGTGTTCCTCAACACCCCTGTGCCAGAGATAAGAACCAGATAATGAGGGGAACACAGAGACGTGTCTATGAGAATACAAGTGAAAGTAATTTTTTGGACTATGCTAGTCAAATATGCGGCACATTTCATTTCAAAGAATTTCACATTTTAGGAGTGAATTAGCCATATGTGTAGTTTTGAATAGGTGTGGCTATATTAAGGGAAGATTGCAGAAATTAACACAGCCGGGTTGGTAAAACACTCCAGAAACACTCTGATGTTGCTTCTGTCCTTTAGTTATAACCAAAACCTTTATTTGCATTTCTTAGCGCAATTTCTTAGTAAAAATGGCCTTTGCCTGTTTCACATATTTAAAATCAACTGTACCCTCAAAGAAAAAAATATTTATAGTCTTATGCCTTGATTGTGCCTGTTTGCTGCAGCAGATGCTCATAAAAAGCTTTTTTATTGATCTGTATCATCTGGATTGTGCTATTCACCAGGTTCTTATCATTTCTGGTATGAGTACGTAGAAAAAAGAACTATAAAGTTTTCAAATGCATAACAGTCATATCTGCAATATCTGTTAGATTACTTTGTTTAATTAAAATAATGTGCAATTTGATGACTTTTAGAGATTAACAAGCAACAGCACTATTCTTTCCAAAGCTACAATATGTGCGAGATATATATAATTGGCTTCTTTACGGAATGAAATTCTTTCATAGGCATCTTATAGTGGTTATGGTGGAGAAAAATGTTTGCTGCTTCTTTATGATTGCAAAAAATATACAGCAGAGTAAGCTTTATCAAAATGGCAATACAATCCCATCTTCATACCTGTATGCATGTCTAAAATTAGGTAGGCTTATTCAAATCAAAGTTAAATCCAATGCTTCCATTAATGGTTTAGAAATGAAATAGTGCCCTATAGCTTGGTCATGTCTGTAATCTGCACATTCCTGTAGATTCACGGTTAAGTCTCCAAATGCAATCTAGCCGAGTTAGGAGAGCACAGTTTCAGAAGGCTCCCAGAAAACATTTTAGAGAATTTTTAATGAAGGCAAAAAATTGGATGACATTTCTATCCTACATATCTACTGCTAAGGGACACCAATTAGCAACTCAAGTTGTATTTTAGCTAGTATATTAAAAGAGAAATGACAGAATGTCCTATTCCTTTATGGATTATATCCCTTCTGTAATTAATTGCATCCAACCAGTTCTATTTGTCTTTCTGACAGGTGACTGTTATGTGTCCATTGTCTATTAGATGGCACAGTGTGGCTGGACAGTAGCATCTGGTAGCCTGAAAAGGACAATCTAACTAAACTGGTAGCAGAGAAAATATTATGACAAGGTTTGGAGCAGTTTATTTGGAACATTTGCGATTGGCAAGAAAGAGTTCATAAGTAGACAGCATCTTCAAAGGATACCAAGCTTACATTTAAGCCTCGAGGTTTACATAATTTACATGATATTCAAAACTGAACTAAGCTCAAGATATTTAAGATGTGAAAGGCATGTAGTGAAAAACACGACACTTAACACTGCCCCTGGAAAAATTAAAGCAGAGAAAAAAGTATGTCTTTCATTCGTGTAACATTTGGAAGGAAAATTGTTCTTATGTGGTTCTATTATTGAAATCCATTTCTCACTGATATCAGAGTTTAATTAGCAGAGCTAACAAGATTGTGCCACTAAAGACAAACATGTTTGAACTACATACATGGTGGCCTGGCTTTGGTTGACATAGTTAATTTTCTTCCTACTGCTGTGGTTTGGGTTTAGTGTGAGAATAATCAATGGATTAGTGTGAGAATAATCAAAACCATCAATGTCTTAGCTGTTGCTAAGCAGTGCTTGCTCTAAATCAAGGACTTTTCAGTCTCTCATGCTCTGCCAGTGAGGAGAGGCACAAGAAGCCAGGAGAGAGCACAGCCAGAACAGCTGACTCAAACTAGCCAAAGGCATATTCGATACCATAGAACATCATGTTCAGTAAGAAACTGGGGTGTGAAAGGGGAAGTTGGCTGACAAGGGCTGATCACTACTGGGGGATGACCTGGGCATCTGTCAGTGGATAGCAAGCAACTGTATTGTGCATCATTTGTCTTTTCTGAGGTTTATTCCTCTTCTATTTTTGCTCTCTCCCTTTTCTTCTTCATCACTATCATCATCATCATTATTTCATTTTATTTCATTTTACTTTATTTCAGTTATTGAACTGTTCATACCTGAGCCCATGAGTTTGTAATTTTTCCAGTTGTTCTCCTAGTACCACTGAGACAGGGTGGGGGTGAGAGAGCCACTACGTGGTACTCAGTTGCCAGCTGGAGCTAAACAATGACAGTGGGGTCAATTGCACCAACAGGTAATAGCCATAGTCTCAGGTTCAGCCTGGAATGAAGTCTTCGTTGCAGCAGTCAGGATCAAATGAAGGGATTTCATTAAAGTGAGACACACAGGTTATACCATACCATGATGGCATACTCAAGGATGGCGGCTTTTTTTACAGCCATCTGTCCCAATATCTATGATAAAGATAACTTGGATGTTAGGAAATTATAAGGCAGCAGAGAAATAATTAGGAAGTTGAATAGCTATTGCTTTTTCATTTCAGTTTTATTTTGTGATTGTTGAAGGATATCACTGGTTTAGAGTGTTATATTTGGAATTAACTTGCTATGTGTACAATATATATAGTTGATTTAATTGATATTTTAATTACTGGTTTAGTTGTTGTGCTCCAAATGGCAATTAAAACAATTAAAGAGGGACTTGCAAACTCCAAACACCAATAGTCACTCAAAAGTTTTGTTTTTTCTTCAGATTTCTCATGAAATAGTTCTATATCTAGGGATAAAACTGCTATAGCTTTGAAAGCTCCATAAACCTTTTGTCTTTGGGCAGTAAAAATACATTAAATTTTCTTCTTCGAGCTGCACCAAATACTTCCCATGAAAATTATTTCCTTCAGTAAAGCTGTCTTGTAGACTACTATTGGTAGTAATTTGTTCTTGAAATTACTTAGGAGAATACCTATATTCTTTTCATGCAACCTGCTGGTCCTCTGCAGTAGCATGTCTGTCATTTTATGCTACGTGTTTATTTGCACTGCAGAACCAAAAAGACCTGGTTATGAAGAGGGTTTAGACCATGATGAATGCTCAACAGGTCCAGTGTATAAAGGTGTCCTTTATGCCAAACAGCTTCTTCATATATACTTGTCTCGTTAAGAACAGATAATTCTCTGGCATTATAGTTTTTGCTATTAATGAAGTGTGGACAGATGACAGGCTGGTGATTTTGAAAGGTGAGAAAGTGCAGGGGTAGAGATGAAGAACTTCTGCTAATCAGTGGTAGAGAATGGAAGTAGCAGAGTTGACATTAATGCAGCAAGCTTTCAATGTTCTAATTCCTTGTGAGGCTACCAGAAAAAGAAGCAGTTAGCCCTAGATATTTAAGGGGGTTGTGATGTCACAAAAAAGGTACTATGTATATGCTCAGTGCTGAGCTAATATTGCAGACCCTTCACGGAGAGATTCACCATAGCTCACTTACCAATAGTGAATATCTGCAGTCTTCAGCATGCATGAATGTCAGGTGTTTATATATCCCCAGGTCCTTCTAATCTCTCAAACACTGACAGCAGTGATTCAGCTTCAGTTTTCATCTTTGCTATCTTCTTTTGTCAAAACCTTGTGTATAACTCTATGCAGTTCAGCTTAGTCTGAATGCCAAAGAGGAGGTGGACCGGCTGTAAGGGATCAACATTGATTTGAAATAATCATATACCAAAAAAAATAAATGTGTATTTCTTACAAATCAGGACAAAGTGCAAAGTTTTCTTCCATTTGCAGATTAAAAAAAACCCCACACCATCTCTTCTATGAGGAATGGTTTGTGCTAAAATTAAGTTTTCCTCTTTGTTCTACTAGGTAGAAAAGACCTGTGAAATGTTCTTTGTACAATCAGTAGATAATTACAGAGTAATTTTATAATCCTTTCACATTTCATTCTGTAAAGTCACTTTGGGATCTCGAAGAGGAGAAAGGGGTAAGAGACAGAGATGGGCAGATGGAATTTCATCTGAAACATTCATTGAATTATATGCCCTGGAGAGCTCTTACCCAGTCACACCTCTCAATTCAGTGTTTTTTGCCTCCAGTGACAAAGAGCACTTCCCTTGTCAAACTTATTCTTTTTTCACTCTGGTCTTCTGAAACAATATTTTTTTTTAACTCCTGTGTGTCATGGACTTAAAAAAGTGAGCAAACCATTATAGGTATCTTTTGGAAAATGGCTATCATTTCAGCTGTGGATTACCAGCTCCCTTTCCCACTGGTTTTTCACACTGCCTCCTTTGCCTGGAGCCTGAAGGTAAACAGAAGTAGCTTGCCATGATTGTCTCACCTGCAAAAGTTCCCTTGGTATCTATATATGCTTGCCAGGCCTCCTAAAAATCCTGTCAGGGAGCAAACAAGCCTCAGTCCATTAGCAGTCTCAGCCTTCTTGCCTGCCACTTCATACTTGTGTGATAGACAAACTGCTATAACAGGAATTGGCTGCCAAAGATAGAGAATGTAAACAATTTGGTTTGCCTAAGGAAGGTTCTTCTGCAGTGTTGCATATGGATGAGTTTTGCCTCTCAAGACTGAGAACTGTGCTCAGATTATGATCAGTTTTGTCTAAGAGCCTACATTAGCATGTCCCAGCTCACTCTCATCAATCCAGATAGAGTGAAGAGAGGTCTAGACTTTGAATTTACTTTTTTTCATCCATTTCTCAATAAAAAGCTATCAACACTTCTGAGCAGATAACTTCCAGTTTGTGTCCCTTCAGTGTAAATCTATAATCTATAATGCAATTTTATGACTGCTTTTATTATGGCATCTGCCGATTGTCTAACTCACTTCCCTTCTGTCTCAACCTCCCTTGAGTTAATGCAAGGATAGATTCAATGACCCACTGCTGGTTTTTTACTTTCCTGCCTTTGTGGTCTATCATTCTGAAGTGAAGACCAGGGTGGCCCCAATTCACTTAGATGTAAGAAAAGTCACACAGGATCTCACCATTAGGCCTTCTATACACTGATAGCCTCCTTCTGCCAGTGTTCACATGCTGGCACTATAAGAAGACAAAATCAGAATAAGACTCCCCCAAGAAACAACAACAACAAAAAGTTTTCTTCTTAGCCCTGTTTATCTTTCTGCATCCAAAGTAACCTATGGCAGTGAATTGTCCTCTGAGCAGCTTAGCAGCCAAGACAAATTCATCCCTGTGGTTTGACAAGACGTGGAGGGGGAAGAGAGAGCTTAGGATGGCCAGGACCTGGAGAGGTTACTCATCAACACTGTGTGCCAAGATTAGATCATATTTACCAGAACCATTCAGCAGCCTCTGGAGGCAGTTTGTTCTAGAACTTAGCTATATTCAATACTACAAAATATTTCCTAATGATTAATCTAAATTTCCCACTGTGCAGCTGAAGTTCATTACTACATGGATTGGGTAAAAAAAGAGACACCAGTTTGGGCAGGAAAGCAAAAAATAAAAAAGAGATTCCAGCTGTGAAAGACAGAGAAGAGCTGGATAATCAGTCTGAAAAGGTATTGTATGGGAAAGGTTTGATCAGGAAGAAAAAGAGCAATATAAGCAGATAGAAGTTATTCTTTCTTTTTGCATTTGGGCAGGTCTGCAAGTCCAGTGAAGCTGGATGGAAAATGCACGTAAAAGTAGTTGTGTAAGGTAAATAAAATGGTGATAGTTCTGAAAACACCTTCATACTCCAAGAACACTTACTTTGCATTAGTTTCACACTGTTCTCTTTTAAGAGCTTCTTTTTCCTTTGATGATGTATTAATGAACTGCTTAGCTGGACCTAGATCAGTCGCCAGGACCTAGCGAAGGCCAGGTGAAATCCCCTTCTGTGGTAGTCTTTCAGTGTCACCTTGAGGGATTCACTGTCTGTCTTTCTCACTTATTCTAACCTCACAGGATTGGAGAGGAAACACTGGCAAATCTTCAGATTTCAAGTGGTGGATACATTTGTATATACACACAGCTGGCTGCATACATATTCATATCACTACTCAATATTACATGATAAAAAGTACCCTGCAATACCTGGTGTGTAGATTTCTTGAAATAAGTGCTGTTTGTGTCTTAGATGATACCCTCAGTTTTACTGGTAGATTAGTTCCAATGCAGTGTACATCTGGTATATAGGTACAGAATTAGGGTAATGACAACATGTGAATTAGAAGAGTGGAAAAAAAAGGAGCTACAGCATTTCACAAGCTTTACCAGTTCAATTTGATCAGACTACTGACCAAAGTCTGATAGTAGCTATCAGTACTTACCTAGAAATTCATACCATATCCCTATAGGAGGGTTGCTGTTAAGCAACAAGGAGAGCTACTTCTACTTTATTTAATCTTTATAAAATAAATCTTCATGGAAAGCTATTAAGCAAGAGTTCTTTGTTGTTCTTTAAACTTTAATCCTTTTATGTTTTTTCCAGCTAATACTTTGACTTTTGTGTAAAACAACAATTCAGTTTTGCAAGTGGAGAAGTGCAGCATTTTTTAATCTGGGCCATAGAAAACGGAAATCCAGCATTTGTTAATTCCAGCTAAGAATGTCTTTGCAGAGATGGTCAAATGACTCTGAGCTAGTTAAGCTAATGCATTTAGAAGCATGACCACTCATTATATCAATTTTGATGACTCAGGGAAAGAAAAGCGTTCTTAACTTGCCTAATGGAATTTTTGGCCATCTTCCCAATAGCTACCTAAAAATTGCTGAGGTGATTGCTCACTATTGATTTTAGCTATGGATTTAGCCATTGATTTCAGGAAGCCGGAGATGGCAGATGGACCAGCTCATAGAATGCAAACAGGATTACAAGGAGAAAAAGATTGTTGTGAAGATTTCTGTTGAATGTCCACTAATTTCCTTGGTTCCAATTAGTTTTCAATAGCACTGTGGATGTCTTGTAAGCAGGGAGATAGGAGCAATGCAGCAAACCACGGTGGCTTGTCAGTAAATGGCACCTTGTTGCTTCAAACTGTCAGGAAATGTCAATACAGTCTGGATCTTTGCTTACACCTGAGTACATGGCACTGGGTACTCAAAAGCAGCCCTTACAATAAGGGGCTCACAATACAGGAGACAATTTCAATGATCTAGGTAGGGGATCACTAACTGACCATCAGGCAGTGCTGTACTTGAGAGACTCAGTGTGATAAATGCAAACCTAGTTAGTAGGTAATGAAGCTTTCTTCCTGCTGAGGAAGTAGAAACAGAGTACAGGCTGAGTTGCTTTCTGTAATATCTCATTACAAAGGGACAAAGACACATGTGATATAGTATGCTTGAAATTGCCTACTATTAAATTGCTTATCAGAGCTGGTCAAGTTTAGAAAGCTTCATGAAAGCCTAGACTGAAGGTGTTACTTGACAGTGCTTCTCTGGAGTGTCCTTGCATGTTGCTAAGGAAACTGGAAAGGACCTAAAATAAAGATGCTCTCAGTTGTTCAGATGAAACAATCTCAGATGAATGAGGGAGGGTAAATATTTTCTGTTTAGTAACAGGGACAAATTGTGTCTCTAAACTGCAGACCTCATTACACGGGAGAAACGTGAAAAGAAGCCACATGGTAGCAGCAAAAGGGCTGCACTGAGAGCCTCTGCTGGATTCCTTTTTCCCTTGGTCTGGTTAAAAGCAGATCAGCTAGTTTTGGATGCATGCAATGTCCAGTTTCAGTCCACCATCTGAATCCTTCAAAGAGAGCCTGGTCCCTTCTTTATTACCTTGCTTGCATCTTCCAATCCTTCTCTCTCCCCCTTCCTTCCCCTCAAATCCTGTAAAGGACCCTGTATGGCCTTAACTAAAGTAATTTTTCTACACAGTCTATCATGGGATTTTAACCCCACAACCTCCTTGTGACCTGTTATCCCCTTTTTCAGGAGATAAATACAGACAGTGGAGGATTTAAGTGATTAAAAAGAAAGAGGAAAAAGTAGAGACTGTTTTGGTTGGGACATGAATTAAATCTACACTTTTAGTGTCATGCACTGCACCTTTTTATTCCTAGACATTGTTTCCACTTATATTAGTCTGCTGTACTCCCCATTATCCCTTCATGATACAAGTTATGGCTTAATCTTTGGTGTTGTTTGCTTCTGTCTTCCACTTCTCTGACTGGTAGTAGTCTGACCCAAAGCCTTTTGGGTCAAAAAAAGCGCTAAGTATGCTCAGGGTAATATAAAGTACAGTCTTTTTCCTATGACTCACAATGGAATGCTCTGTTGAAGTCAGAGTTAGGAAGCCCCAAGAGGGCTTGGGCTCCTTTGCTTTGCTTTTCTTCCCGGAATCTATCCTTTCCCTGATGTCATTTTATCAAACCAGATTTTCATTGTCAATGAATGCAGTTTAAAAGAATAAAAAAGCTAAGAAAAAATGACATTGATTGGAGAGAGCTGTGGTTATTGAGATGCCAAATCAAACAAAACTAAGGTATTTAGCCTACTCATCAGCCTGATCGGTTTCAGATAGCTGGACCTTGGACTTACAAAGTTTATGTATGTTCCAAATAAGTCCAATTCCTAATTCCCCGCATGTATTACAGGGAAGAAAAAGGCAGTTGAATATATGTGAGACCACCCATTAACAATCAAGACTGTGTTTCATTTCTTCCTTATAGCCACCCCACCCTCAAGGTATCTTCTGGCTTTTGAATTTCAGAAATGTAAAATTATTGTTAGTCTTTTAAGTATGGAGGACCTACAGTTTGCTATGGGTATGGCATCTTCTAAGTGAGAATTCCTGCAGAATGGCAACCTGCATATTCTGAATTATGCTGATATTTCCACCCTTCTTCTCTCCTGTGCAATCTTCCCAGCTATTTGACTGTGTTTGAACCTAGCAGAGAAAATTGTCATATCAACTAGAAAGTTCCTGATAAGGAAGCGTTTCCGCTACTGGGACACTGAGTTTGAGAATTTCAGTAAATTTCAGAGTCTGCCTAATCCTTCACTGCCTTCTACCAATACTTCATTATCTACTGACCAAAGGGATTTTGGTCAAAGTGAGCGATGAGTAGGTGTAGACTGAAGAGAAAGTTACATCCACTCTCCAGTTCATTTAAACCACTGTCAACAGCTGGAGATACAATAAGAAGTAGAGGATCAGATTCACCAATATGATGGGAACCTGCCCACGCAGACATTTTTTCCCTGGGATGGTAAAAAATGCCTGTTGCAGGAAACCTGGCAGTTACTCCGGTTTAATGATACTGTAACTCAGTTAAAATACTTTTTTTCCCCTACTAAATGATTTGGAAACAAGCGCTGATTTTTTTTTTTTCCCTTCTGACCTACTTATTAAATTGTGTTAAACAAGATTAAGTATGCATTTGCATCAGCAGCAGCATTTCACAGTCAAATGCTGGGTGACAGAAAGAGCTAGCTTACTTTCTCTTCAATTCCATGCTATGAATCAGTGAATTAATTTACCAGTGGATGTGGAGAACAGTGTCATGAAACCTGTTTTATAACCAGCCATCAGTGGTGTGCAGTGCAATTCCTGTAATGAGCAAATCTATCAGACAGACAAACTGCTCTGAAATTTGGGCATTGTAGCAAGTAGAATGAGAAATCCCAGTCCCAGTTCCTGAAGGACAGTACCTGCCAGTATTGACTTATATGATTTTCGGGTTTTTGGGACACTTCATGATCTATTATAAAAAGTTCCTTTATTCATGTGAATAATTCTTGTTAACACCCAGTAAAATAGCTTGCACAAATAAGAAGTACTTGCTTGAATAAGAGCTACAGAATTGGATCTTATGGGAATGACTTCATCAGGGGTTCCTAAAGAATCCATCATTTTTATTGAAAAGCATAGACTTAATTGATTAGAAATTATCTGCAAAATATGGCCCATCCCTGGAAGTGTTCAAAACCAGGTTGGATGGGGCTTTGAGCAACCTAGTTTAGTGGAAGGTGTCCCTACCCATAGCAGGGGGGTTGGAAATGGATGATCTTTAGGATCCCTTCCAACCCAGAACATATTGTGATTCTATGAGCTATTTGTAAATCTTCACTATCACTTAGTTTATATCTACTTAAAATGAGCATTATTCTCAGACCTATTTCAACGGATCCTGAAGTCTGAGAAAAGCTTACGCCTTTCAGCTAACTGTCACAGAGGCCCTGAAGTGAATGGATAGCATAAGTCAGCCATTTAGCAAAGGCAGAGAAGGCACCAGGCAGCTGCGTGACAGAGAAAGAGCGATCGAACACGCCAGGATCATCTTCCTTTCGGAGCTGTCCAGATGTTGGATATGAAATAAAATATGAGATATTCAAGAGGGGATTATTGTAGGATAAGACATTAAAACCAGGGGGGAAATCCTTCTCTACTTCAATATTCTTTATACAAAAAATCTCCCAAAATTGCCATAGTAGACCGTACTATGAAAACAACTCTGAATGTGAGCATTTGGTCAGTCTGGCAACACTAAAGGAAGGCTCACTGAGGAAGGCAGCTGCGCTTAAAATAGAAATTCTGTCTAAAACAAACAAAAAAACCCAAACAAACCAAAACTATTTTAAATATTGGTTTAGATGAACTTTGTTCATGTGTGTTTATTAAACTTGAAGACCATGGCCTGGAAGTGTGAAAAGCACTTTTTGCCTGTCAAGTATGACATTATGACATCAAAAGTGTTGGGGTGTGAAGCAACTTACAGGGCCTGGCCCGCAAGAAAGAGCTTCAGAAAAAGTAATGAATGCCAAGGGGCTCTAAGGGACAGAAGCTACTCTCAGATGTTGTGATGGCTTAATTGCCATGTCCTCACTGACTGAAATCAGTAAAAACGCAGCAAGATTTCTGCATATGTTTTGCAGTTTAATTGTAGTCTTCAAGCTCTGAAATACCAAGGCACAATAGCTCCAAATATCAGACCCAGGGAATCACCAAAACTGACAATTTGTGATATTAAGCTGTGTACTTACCATTAGTACCATTCATGCTTCTGTGTCTTCATTGATGAACATATTCCCTGCTCCCAAAAGTCAGCTGCTGCTGTTACAGAGAGAGCTGCAAGCAGTGTTCTGTATTTCATAACCCTGAGCTCAATATCTGTTATTGCTCCTTATGGCAATTTTAAAGATGTGCTTTGTTTAAGTAAGCTTTTCTTCATTGAAACAACTGTAGCAGATGTTTTATGTTCTATTTGGTTTGCTATGTAATAGCACTGCAGAGAGAGATTAAATTAACTCCCCAAGCAGCATATTTCTGGGGTGAAACTAAACAAGAAGAAATCAAAGCATATGTCCAAGGGAAAGTCAAGCATGAATTCAAGGGACAGATAGATTGGCAGCACTGCCCCTAATGATTCTTTACATGGTGTCATTGTTTGCGATGAGAAGTGTGCACCACGTTACCAACACCTGGGTTCATTATCACACTGGTGATAGCAGAGTATGATTAATACTAAAGCTATGGATAACTTATCTTTGTTCTCCTGAACCACAATTCCCCATCATCCTCTAATGTTTATACATCTTTATGTACCAAAAATTCTTGTCTACTGTACAGATTAATATATATCGAAATGTAAAGTATTATTGGAGAGTGGTATTGGGTCACACAGCTAGAAAGAAATTACTGTTCATTAAAGAACAGTAATAATTTCTTTGACAAAATTAAAAAGGTCTTGTTAACTATTCCTTGAAGTTGTGTCATGGATAATTCATTACACTCAATACACTTTGATAAGCAAGGCTGCCTCAGCAATGTTTCTTCAAAAAGTAATAATAATAATAAAAAGATTATGTATTTAAAAGTTTTTTTGTATATTGAGCAAATAAACCCGAACACTGTGTGAATTCAGCAGTGAAATATCTGTCATGATTTTTTGTTTGCTTGTCATCATTAACAGAATGATAGATCCACCCACAAGTCACTAGCACCATGACAAACCATGTTATGCCAGGATGACAACTTTTCTCATCTAAATGAAAAAAGAAGTCAAGAAAATGCCACTGTTCCCAGATTGAAGTCTTCTGACAAAACAAAGCTAATGGCACTGCAACAATTTTTCTCAGTAGATGCCTTTTACTGTAACTTTGATTTGAGAAACCTGCTTTGAACGTGGGATATTCTCCAAGGCATTAATCATGAATAGGAATCTCAGGACTGATTCTATTCTTTGCTTTCCATGTCTGGATATATAAAGAGTAATTTTCATTGTATCTCTGTTTAAGAACTGAATCATTTTGAACTGAACTAGTGGTGCAGAACATATTTAAGTTCTTGTGCACTATAATGATGAAGGATTTCTTTTGGGTTTTGTATATACAGCACATCTTTGTGAGAGTAACTTGTGCCCCACATATGAGGAAAAATAAATTCTGAATTATAGGCTGAATTTTTTTGGCTATTATCCTATTTTCCTAAGAGAATCGATGTTAAAAATAACAAATGCCAGTAAAGATTAAGCTGTCTAAAAAAGCTAGACTGGATGTTTGCATTGATACCTCAGGCAGATAAAGCATGAGCTCACAGTTAGGGAAGTGAATTACCACACATTTAGGCTGAGCTCTTGCTCTGTGCGTAGCTGAGCCTGAGCTCCCTATGAGGAGGATTGTGTCACTTGTACAGCTGGCTCCTTGCAGTCTGCAGCATGGTTATTCTCAGAGCTCTCAGCTCTCCATTTTGCAAAAGCATTGAGGTTAATGCAGCTTGTGCAAGGTTGTTCTGGAAGTCTGTGGCAGAGACAGGATGTACCAGGTTTCATGCTCTCTTTCTGACCATTTGACTGCCCTTTATCCCAGTCCTGACTAAGAATGTTCATCATTTGTTGTCAAAGAAATAACTGGTGGTAGCTATACCTGCTCAGCTAACCTTACCAGCTGCTGTTGTTGCTTTTTGAAATCAACATAAAGCATTTACAGACCCCTTGAGTGTGCTTCCATGGTTTCTTAGCTGTGCTAAAAGGATCCCCATAGTGTGCTTCTGTTTTTCCTTAGCTGTGCTGCGAAACCCTGACAATCCATATGTCTTCTCTGCATTGCCATCCTACCAGTGTTGCCCTCCTAGTGCATGCATATGTGTGTCCTTCCAAAGCGCACATAGATATGTGCTTCTGTTCTCCTTGCACATCCTTTTCATTCCTTCACATAATTTATTTATGCCAGTTTGTCCTCAAGTATTATATTTCTGTCCATTCATTATTTAGATATTTATTAATAATGAAATTTATTTATCATTATTTATTAATAAGGAAATCTTATAACATAGAACAGCACAGCACAGCACGAGAAAAAGTACACCTGAAACTTGGTAGACTGTGTGGTTGTACGAGGAAGACTCAGGGAGGTATTCCAATTTAGTCCCTGCCCTATCAGATGTTACTGCTTACTGGGGGGTGATTCTTCAAGCACTTGTGTGGCAAAATCCCACAGATACAGTCAGTTTCTGTAATAAGAACTTGCAGTTTCAGATCCTTGGAGAACAAAGTTTTTTTAGCTAACCGAACAGGTGTCCCAGGCCTGTCTTCAGTCACTGCAAAGGCAGTGATAGGTGATGGTTCTGTCAAAACACTGAATGGCACTTGACTGGAGGCCTGTAATTAGCACTACTGATGTGAAGGAACCTGTTCATTGGTTTAAAATTTAACAAAATCAGGACCTGAACTGATATGCTCTGTGTGTGTGTGTGTGGTGTGCTCTCAGTGCCAAGGTAAGCATTTCTGCCTCTGTCCTAAATGTTTATAAGAATGCTAAAAGCTATGGTAAGTAGTTAATAATTTAGAGAGGTAATTTACTTCGAATTGATTTGTACCTTTAAAACATTTTATCTTGTTCACCCCAACTTAAAAATGTCTATTTTTCTGTTCTATGTCTTCTCTCCTGCTGAATTGGGAAGGTGGACAAGATGGCAAGTCTTTACAACATACATGTCCGCACAGGTTGCTTCTGTAACACAGGAGCCTGCCAAATGCATTTGGGTATAAGCAATGAAGACATACAAAGGAACCTGCAGGTTAGTATCTGAATGAGATTGCATGGAAAATACCTACATTCAGTGAGCCAGGTGACAACTTCTGGCTCCCAGTTCTGAATTTCCTAAAGACAGGAGCTTTGAAGGGGAAAAGAGAACCTGTCTCTGCATCAAAAATACCCCAAATCCTAAGTAGTTAAAATATAAAGTAGGTGTATTGTGTCCTGTGGTTTTGAGTATCTGCAACTTTAAGAATAATGGTAAATTTTGCTTTCTCTGACCTTTCAACACAATTGCCATGTTAAAGAACTAAGTGAACCAGAATTCCGTTCACTGAAATGGAGGGTTGAAACAAAATCATTTGATGGACCCAAAGCAGTATGTGTTGCTTGTCTTTATTTCACTGGAAAATATGAAATTGTGGATTCTTGTTCTGATTTGGAATTACAAGAAATCAAGACTTCCTGTAGAACAGAAGTCCCTGAACAATTCATCTCATGTTGATCCTTAAGTATACTTAATTGTACTTAATAACATTCAAGTATTATAGACCTATTGTGGTTGGATGTTACAGTTTAAAAGGCATACACAAGTTGGATAAGAAAAAGTAAATGGGAATACGCAGTGAATCTCAGAAAGTGAAGTAAATTTTGCTGACATCCACCTACCTAACTGGTGAGTTAGATTATTAGATCATGAATGTAAAGGCTGTTTTCTAGATGACTAATATTTTCCATAAGTTGTCATTAAAAGACGTGTGACAGGATATATTACATTGAAGTGGGGGAGGCTCTATGTCTGTATATTTATCAGAGTTCGAAATTGCAGTAAATTAATGCAGAGCAATCCAAAATTTTATTAATGGTATTCTTCAAAAGATGAAAAATTATAATGGCTGTGTTGATATTATAGCTCCCTTATAATTTCATGGAGACATTCATATAACTTTTGCAAATACATTTACATGCGAGACTGATCACACAAGTTCTTAAAGGGGAAGAGCTCTTTAATACCTTCCTTGGCAAAATGGTACTTTGATTTACTATGGAACCTCTCTCCTCTGGGAAAGGAGAAAAAGATTTACCCTTCTGCTGAAGTGCAAAATGCCAGACGACCAGCTGCGTGGATTTCCTTATATGCTAAGGAGCACTTGGCCTCTTGCAGGTCTGTATTATTTAAATGGGGATAGTCTAAACTTAAACGTATAAAGAGACGCTTTACCTGCTAAAAGTTGTATGATGAGGTGGTGCAGTCAGGCAGTCATTATTTTGGGAAGCTCCATTCCCATCAGTCCTTTAAGAAGGATCTGGATGAATTATTGATAACATTTCTGTGTAGGCGAAGGCACCTTTTGTCACGTTATATGCACATATACTTTGGTTTCACTTTTTCCCAGGGTGCTGAATGTGTGTTCTTTCTTCCTTCATGAAGACTTCCATGTATAGAATGCCTGTGAGAGAGGACTTTCTGTCCTCAAGGGTCCCTGAAGAGGTGTGGTTAGTTTCTTAGGATGTTACATAGGAACTCATTTACTTATTTGTACAGCAGGAACCTCTCCTCAGACTCGGCAAAGGGTTACATGTATATTAGCAGATACAACCTAATTTTGCAAATCGTGCTTCTGCTCTATTGTCAAGCATAAAAACTGCATCACACTGCATTAAAATATTTACTACCTTATCACATGCTATGACATGGGTTGGGGTTTTTTGTTTCTCCTTGCACAAATGGCATCAGTGTTCATTGGACCATTACATTTCTTGCTTTAAAAATCCCTCATATAAATGGACTATTTGCACTTCCATTTTTATGTAACAGAAATTGCATAAATAAATTCTGAGGGGAAAAAAAAAACCACCATTCTGCACTTATAGGAATAAAGATATTGATTTATGACTAAATCTTGTGTCCGCTGGTGAGTTAATGTTAGATGGATGAACAAAAGAGTTCTCTAGCTTATCTCACTGGAGGTGAGTAGCAGCATTCACTGACTCACTTACTGAAACTGCTCTAAGGGAGAGTTTTCCAGCAAGTGCTGTATGAAAGACTTATCAAACAGAGGGGCATCTACGTGGAGGTCACTATTAGGGTATTTGAGGGATTTTTCAATCAAAATTTTTTTAGTGGAAGCTTGGATTCTTCAAAGGAGGAAGTGCTAGGGCAAAGGCTAGTTTCCCTCCATTGGGAAGGCTATTTTCCCTCCATTGTGAAAGCAATGTGCTAACTGGGTCAGCAAGACAGATTTGCTGCACATCCCAATGACAAAGGATGTCTCTTTGGATGTTGGAACTCTAGATTCAAGTCTCTGCTTTGCTAATATCCCAGAGCAGTTCTCAGATGTATAGCTATCCATTGGACTTTAACACAAGCCTCGACTAAGCCTCTGATAGTATAAACTGGAATTGTTCTGATAGCAAATATGAAGAAAACTGCAACAGAAAAGTCAGCAGTCTCATGGTTTGTTCACTTCTCTGAATGTAATATCCCAATTTAAATCACAGTGAACTACGTAGATGAGACTAGAATATACCTGGAGACTACCCTAGCTAAGAGGCCATCTTGGGGCACACAAGGTTTTTGTGATTCTTGATGTATTCTGGAAAAGTCTCTTTTGCCTTAGGGTAGATTAGGACAAGCAACTCAGAACAAAGTTCTTCTCAGTTTGAGTAATAAGATAGTTCGGATTTTTTTCTCCATTTTTAGCCTGTATTCATGAGTTAACTTTTTATATTTTAAAACCGTTTTTCAGGTTAGAATTAAGAGACTCATGAATAACTGTGTAAAATTAGAGGGAAATAAAGCAAAGTCTGTCATAATAGTGTTCGGGTTTTCTTCCTGTTTCAAACTAGGCTGGCCATGTCTGTGGAGATAATATAGACCTAGTTGATGGACATCCCACTGGTTCTGTGAGAATATCCTTTGGCTACATGTCTTCTTTTGAAGATGCACAGACTTTTTTGAAATTCATCATAGCCACCAGACTTTCCAAATCAGATGCTGAGATTCCCTTCCAGTCCTCTGTTACAACGCTGACGACAGAGTCTATCCCAGATGACCACCCTTCCTTCAACAGTGCAGATAAATTGTCTCCAATATCACACATCTCGGACAGAGAGCTCAGGAATAATTCATCTGTGACAATGACAACTGGCAGCTGGCACCCACCAGAGGCAGAGGCAGAAAGTATAAGGGCAGCTGTTTCTAAGACTGCAATACCAACATGTAGAAGAGGTGGCAAGCCCATCACTGTCACCAACATTTATCTCTACCCAATTAAATCCTGCTCTGCATTTGAGGTATGCACTTTGAATCATTCTTGAATGCTCATCTCAACCTTGTGTTTTTCCTTACTCCTGTTGGACATGTCAACCAGGAATACCATGTGCATGAGATAATAGGAAGCAGGGGGTGGGTGCCCATTTTTCCTCTTTTCCAATTTTGATCAAGTCCTACATGATAAGGTACTTTAAAGGATTTCCAATTTGGCTGAAGTTGCAGGATGCAAATGTATCTTCTGCTTTCCCCTCCCTCCCAACAGACAAATCTGCACATAATATGCAGTCTTGAAGAAAACAGTTGGATTTGCAAAACTTGACTAAAATATAATCAAGTAATTAGTATGCTTTTGCAGAATGATTTGTGATGGACTTGTAGGCATTGATGGGTAAGCAGCAATTGAGAAATAACTTGATTAACATGTTATAATTGAGAGGAGGCTGATTTACATTACAAAGAAATGTTATCATTAAAAATACATTTGCAACAGAAATATGACATTTAAGTGTTGCTACACTATTTGAAAGTTCACTCTTTGAAGATTTTAATTGCTTTTTTACCAAGTTACTAATATCATCACCTTAGCTGTGACTCTTTCTTTTTTTAATAACGCAAGATGAAATAGGTGTATGGCCCACATATGACCTAGAATGCTTAGTACCGTACTGGGAAGTGATTTAATGAATGTCAATAGCGGTATAACTTTCCCTATGAACATGTACTGGTGTAGGTCATTGTCTCACATCTGAGTGAAAATTGGGGTCAAATCCAGTGACAAATCACCTGCATTTAAAATACGGCTTCTCAGCTGATTTGATAATTATTTTTGCTCTTAATGCAAAAAGGAGATGAGGAATAAAGGCAGACACTCAAAATGATCAACAAAACATCTGTATTTTCAAATTTGGTTTGGCTTATGATGGCTATAATTCAGAGGCACAATCTTGAGCATTAAATGAGACCTGAACAAACAATTTCCACCCCTTGTAAACCCCCCACTAAATCAAACTGTTTTGAAAATCAAAGTGATCCCACATTTCCTGTGAAAATGTTTTAACCTTTGTTAATAGTGTTGCAGCTGTTATAGCTGTATTGTTATAGCTGTATTACAGAAGCCCACTACAGAAGCTGCTGTAGTATGTTATAGCAGTATTCAGGCACCTTTGGGGTTAAATTCTATTTTCAGCTCTCAGGCTGGTATTGTGAGATACATACCACAACATTCAGTTCTAGGAAGCCTTTGAAGTGATTGTGCCTGTGAGCAGGTAAGATGTACCTCAGCATGAAAGAAAGCTTATGTTTCCCCACAAGCTGAGCCAGGTTTCTTCTCCTCAAGCTCTGTGAGGGGGAACATCTCTAGGTGATGCATTCATACAAACCTGGCACTCCCTGGCAAACAGAACTGCAATTTTATATGGAAGGGGTAAAATCCCCATGCCTCATGAATACTTCTTGTGCCAAGCATGTGTTAATGGGCCCGGTGTGAAAGCAGAGCTCATCTTACCTCAACTTACCCCTTTAAAGTTAGATATTATTCTGTAAGCAGTGAAGCATCTGCAGTAGGATATATTAATTGTTCCTGGATATTTCTGTCTCTTTACATTGACTACAAGAGAAACACAAGGCAACTTGAACTGCACACCTAACACTAGCTGATTTGAATAGTTTAAAAATAGATATTAAAACTGTAGTTACATTATGAGGTTTAGTTTTTCATGCCTGGAGTGAAGTTGATGCTTTTTATCACAAAGCATCAGCCATGAAGCTCAGCACTGTCAGAGCTTGTATTGCCAAAGCGTGAGATACATTTAAATATATCCTGGATTTAGTATATGGTATTGGAAGGGACTGGAAGTTCACTATAAATAGCACTTAGTTCTCCTCCCCTTCTGAAAGAGCGTTTCATGTGCATTTCCACTTGTTTCATAGAAGATACATAAGTACATGTGAAAGGACAGTAGAAGCTGACCTAATACATACTCTGACAAAGAGCTTTCAATGCATAAGGAGAGGAGGCCAGGAGATGGAGTCAAGAGAATTTTGATTCTCAATATTTTCTGTATTGAAGTAAATCCCCAAAGAAAATATGTTTGCTTTTGTGATTTTCTACCTGTCCACCAGGCATTCTTCATTTTTTTCTTCCCAAAGTCTGAGTGGCACTTCTAGACCTTTCACACATTTGTAACCTGTCAGTCTCATTTTCTGCTTATAGAAGAGGTAAAAATGGTAACATACAGCCCACCATTTGTAATGAGCTTCAAAATTCAGTTCATCCCATTCTTTATCAGGCAATGGCTTGGTATCTTCCCCATAGGTACAAGTGGAATAGAACGCCATCACTGCCAAACCCACACCATTGCTAACTGCAGAGTGCACCCGCCTCCACAGATCTCTGTATGTCATTACTGCAACTTCAGCCTGTATCAGCTTAAAACAGGAAAATAACCTGTGCTACATGCACTGGAGTTTGAAGAAAGACATGCTAAAGAAACCTTACCACAATTAGATGGCATCAAATCATGAAAATCATTTTGCCTTCTAAAATATTATTCCTTTGCCATTCTCTTAGTGGTCTTTGTCATACGGACTTCACACTTAACATTATATTATGTCCTTACTTTAGTAAAGTCATAAACCTCTGAAGTAATAATTGTGTAGCTTGTAGTTTCCTTGTTCTTTGTTTGGAATCCAAAAATTGAAATTCATTTTCATGTTTTAAATCTAAAATACATTTAGATGCTTTGCAGTTGCTGGAAAATTAAGGAAGTATTTTCCCAGTTAAAAAATCGGTCTCCATTTTTATTTGACTCTAAGCTAGCTGCTGTGAAAAGGTGAAAGTGGCTTAGATACTGGGCAGCAATAAATTCATTCATCTTGTGATACTTGGATACTTGAGATCAAATCTCATAGATTTTTAAGTTCAAGTGCAGGCTTCCAGCTGGTATGGGAGGTCAGACCATTAGCATGTGTAGTAAATAGGCTTTGTAAGTACATGATCACTTGCGTTTGCCTAAAATAATATGTGCAGTGGAAAATTCTGGCTCACTTGGGTGTGCAGTACCCAGCCCATCTGCCACTGAAATCTGCCCACCAGCCTACTGGTTGCAGAATAGATGACTTGATTGGTGGCAGCAGGACAAGCTTGATGAGGACATGAGCATGAACTCACAGCTGTTTGATCTCCTCTTTAGAGTCAGATCATCTCCTCCTCTCCTAAACTCTGATTTCTCTGTTCTATTCTAAGCGGTTTAGTATGGGAGGTGCTTGACCTCCAAAGAAAATGAGAGTGCAGCATGCTTTGGCAGCTGGGAGGATGAAGCTTGGCATGAAGATCAGCCTACTTCAGGTCACTTAGTTCCTACAGTATTTTATAAAGTGTTCCTGGCCATGGGACCATCTCTCTTCTGTGTTGTGCCATGGGTTTTGTACACATGGCTCAGGAATTGGAGGGCAGAATGTTCTAACTCAGCTTCTTAAATGCACTTTCTTTTCCTTAATAATTCTTTTATTAATTGGGCAGAAGCAGAGAAGAAGAGTAATCTTTATCCCAGAGAACTTTTTTCTTCTTTCCAACATAAAACCATGTTTTAAACTTACATTTTTAAACATGAATATCTCTCATGTCAATGAATTTTGCATAATTATGTAATGCAATGTGGCCAGTGAAAAAGGTTAGGACTTTAAACATTAATAACTGTATTATTCTTCCAGCAGTTTTCACAGTATAAAAATTGCATCTCAACACAGAAGACAAATTAGCTTTTAATTTAAAATACAATGCAAATTCCTAGTAATCAGTGGATAAATTATATGCAAGACCACTAACATTTTTAAGCTTACATAATTTAAAACCTATTCAGTGATTCTTTTAATATGTTCAAATATTGTGTTAGCCTTCATTATGACATTGCTGTGAACTATGGAGAAATACAGCCCAAAATGGTTTAAAGAAAATTCTGGAAGAAAAATAAAGTAAAATTAAAAAAAAAACAAAACAAACAAACAAACAAAAACCAAAACAAAACAAAAAAAAACCCACCATGTTTTTGTGATGGATATTTTTACATTACAAGAAGAAAAAGGGACTAAAGCAGTCAGGAAAATACCATGTGTTATGCAATGGTCCTTGTTATGGCAGGTTGAGAAGAACTTGGATAATAAGCCCACCTGCCATGCTGAGAAGGAAGCTGTACACTAACATCAATCAGTAAAATGATGGTCTCCCTTCTTTATTTCTGTTCCCCCTTTTTAATTTGTCTCAGTAGTCAGAGATGGTCAGACAACTTCAGGGAATCAAGCTAGAAGCTACGTATTGCTTACTGCAGTGTATGCTAACCTGTTTTATTTTATTTCACAGTAAGCTTCATTGTTTTCCTTATTGGTTGCCTGAATATAGGTATTTAGTGACATTTGAGTGCCCTGCCTGACCTCTTTCTGCTGGTCTATTTTGATATGGATTGTCTTTACAGCCTGTGTCATTTTTGTTAGCTTTGAGCAGATATCTCAGACAGAATCTGAGGGAGCCAAATTGAGCCACTCTTCTCATATCTCAGATGAAAGCAGAGCAGGCAGACTTTGTCCGAACTTCTCCATTCAGTTGCTTCTGATTATTTAACAAACTTTTCAGCCTCTCTGAAATAATGGCAGGAGACAGCCTACAGAAGTCACAAGCCTAAGTATCAAGAATAGAAATGTATAGGTTCTTCCATGCTCATCTCCAGTATCAGTATTAGCAACAAACCAGCTCTGTTTCATGATCGTCTGTGACAATCTGTCCAAGGCAGGGCACAGAGTTCTTGTGTTGTTGCAGCTTTATTTACTGGGGTCCTAGCAACACGTGCAATAGAGTAAGTTGAAAACTGAAGTGGAAATAAGGCACTTGACATTGTACAGTGGACTCCCATGTGAGGTCAGGGACTCTCTGCAGGGTACACATATGTATGACCTCGCTACTATTGCAAATACCCAGAGGAAGAGAAAAAATGGGCTGAGGACCTATAGTCATGTGCTGCATCTTATGGTGGAGCCTTGAGTTAGTTTCTATTATTTTGGACCTACCAGAGGTATTTTGAATGGAAGGTGTTGGTCATTTATAGCTATATGCTACCTTAGTTATCTGGCCTTTCCCCACAGTGCCTATCAGCATGTATGAATTAGCAGAAGTTCTGATTCAAGAAAGAATGTTTTGCTTTACTTATAAACCTCTTGCCTTCAGTGGGGGATAAGCAAACACGCTATTTCCTGAACAAGATTGCTGTCCTGAAGTGGAACCAAAGCAACTGGATGTTACAATAGGGAGCTAGGAATCTTTGCTCTCTTTTTTTCTATTTTTCTGCTCTTATAGTTTATTCTACTCTTTTTATCTTGCAAATCCTGTAAAGACCTGTTGTAACCATGGGAAGATGTATTAGTGATTAGTGATCTTCTGTTTTAGAAGGGAGATTTGTTATAGCAGGAAATTCCTGAAGCTCTTGGATGATCACCAGCTGTTCAAATGCATTTTGCAATCTAATTATACAGGTTAACCAAAAAATACTGGCCTCTCCAAATATAATTTCTAGTAAGAATTAAAGTCTGTTCTTCAGCCAATATTGCAGTCCTTGGGCTATCATTCCTGTTCTAAGGAGACAGGGCAAATGTGCACATCATTTAGGTGCTGACAGTTAGAAGTGTTTGGGCAACATTGTTTCAGATGGCACTGTCAGACTAACTGAAACTGAAGTTTTGATTTTTGACTGGACTTTTCATCCCTGCTCATTTAAAACCCTGCCAAAGAATATTAAAAATTAACTAGGTTGATAAAATATGTTTCTTCTCTTTAAAATATTTCCATGTATTTTCTATATTCATTATGCTTGATTGCACTAAAGCCAAGTATCTGGAGTTCAGCTATAAGGCTTCTTTTTTTCAGTTCCAGAGCACATGCCCTCAGCTTTTTGTAGTCAGGCCACCAGTGCTAATCTACTGCTGCAGGCTCCTATAAAACCTGGGGAAGTTTATAAGGGTGGGCTATTGTGGGTTCTCTGAGGTTTTGGATAGAGCACATGTTAAACAAAAATGTGATTTTTACTTAATCTAACCAGTGCTTCCAGCAATGCTTTTCTCCAGAGCATCAGGCCGTGCTTGACATATCTTTTTCACAATACTTTTTGCTAGTCTTTTGCCAGATAATTCGTGTGAGCTGCACTAAGTTTTTCTACAAGAATTCAACATAGTTCAGCTGTAGTTAACTTCTCTCCATATTCAACTGTGACTAGAAAGCATACATGAGCTGAAGCATTATGTTTAAATGCCCAGCTTTATGTTCAATGGTATTAATATTTTAACATTCTGAAGGAGAAAGCAGTTATTAATATCACCCAAAGGCATTACTAAAATTGCTCTCTTTTTGGATTTCATGATTACCATCTGTGTAGCATCAGTAACAGATGTTCTTTTCACCAGAAAAATGTACATGAAAACAAGGACAATATGCTTGTATGGGCTATTGGATGTAGAGTGCTATAGAAGTAGTGGAAGAATAGACAGCAAAGAAGACAATGTGCTTTGTTGTGAGGAGATCTGGAGAAACTTTTATGCTCCTAGCTAAACCAAAAATGTCAGTGGTGGAAGTTTTCTCAAGTGGATTCACTGATAAAGTGGTTCCAGTTTTATGCAAAACAGGTTTTTTCAGAATTTTGAATTTCACATTTCTCTTGCTTTTTGTTTGTTTGATTTTTCCTGAATTCATACAACTCCCATGAAACGTCCATGCTTTGTAAATTAAAAGAAAATTGCTGAGGGAAGAGGTCCTAAAAATGCATGAGTAGAAGACTGAAAGCAGTTTTCAGAGTGTTTCAGAGATTGTTTGTTCTTACAGCTCTGTGAAATCAAAGTGTAAGATAATATGTAACAAATTCTAGTAATTCCATTTTGTTTTGTCAGCTTTGTGCAGTAATATCTTTATCTTTGGTTTGCAAATAAGGCTTTTTTTATTAAAGGCTGACATTGGCTTACATGAGTTCCCCTGATTTGAAAGAATTACTTTAGAGGTTTCTTTTCCTTCTCTTTTCTTTTCAGCATGAATTTGTTAGTGCAAATAACATTTTCTAAACCTGATACTTTCCCAGGTTACAGAATGGCCAGTAGGAAACCAGGGTTTGCTCTATGACCGAAACTGGATGGTTGCAAACCAGAACGGAGTCTGCATAACTCAGAAGCAGGAGCCAAGGTTGTGTTTTATAAATCCCTCAATTGATCTGAAGAAAAAAATTATGGTCATTCAAGCAGAAGGTTAGTAAACAAAACATATTTCCCATCTTCATTATTGGTGTCAGACTTCTAGGCAGAGACACCTCCATGTACCCAGCAAAATACTGAATGCTGTGTGTGCTTACTGAATTCAGGGACACGTTCTGCTACAAGCTGTGAATGAAGAAAGCCCACAATGCAATATACAGCCCTGGGTAGTTTCCTAGCTTGTTTCTGGAACAGGTGGAGAGAAGACAATGACTCCCTATGTGCAATCATGAACTGATGCTTCGGGAAGAACCAATGAAATGACAGATGTAGAAATCTACTGACTAGTGTATCTATCCAAATCTTGAAGCTCACCAGCCTGAAGGGACTATTATTGGTAAAGGAACAGGAGTCTAACATCAAGCAGCCTGGACAAAGACCTTCCCATTTTATAGCTCTCCTCCTTCAAGATGTGGGATTAGAAAGGTAGAGTCTTCAGTGGAAATTAGTATGCATTAAAATGAGGACTAGGCAATATTTAGCTCAGTTAAAGACTTGCACTAGTAGGCAAATATTTCAGGGTGTTTTGACATCAAAAATCTTTTTATACTATGCTAAGAAAAAAAAAAAAAAAGAAGAAATAAAACCCTGATGTCAAGTATTATGGGAAGCCCTTTTTAGTTGGGGTTCAAATTATTTGTTTTGCTAACAGTGCTGTTATCAGTGGGCACTGGAACAGGTTTGTACTCCACAAAGTAGTTGTTTATGCTGAGTTCGCTTGTGTCTGAATGCTGTTCATCATTTCTCAGGGGTCTAATATTTACTCAGCCTGTATGTCTTGAACATTAATAATATATGTGGCCGCATTTTCAGCAGCAAGAGCAAAACAAGGGAACCTATATTCACATTTTTTGGTCTCTATTAGAAATCCATATGAGTGGATCTGTAACTATTATCTCCTTTCTGTTTGTGCATTATGGGTTTTGTCCTCCCCAGCTGTCTGAGCACTGTTCATAAAATTAAGTCTGACCACTTGATTTCTTTTGTCTGGAATAGGTTTGTAAAATGAACACTTAGGTACTTCCAGTAGTTTTGTGCAATTCTGTGTGTGTGTTTCTGATCCCAAACCCAATCTAGTCTGTTCCTGCGGATTTGACTGGCTCATTGGAATACATGCTGCTATTTTCTACTATTCCCTCTATAATCTTTCTTGGAAAAGGTGTTGTTAATTCATTTCAATTCTGTGTGGAGCACCTTGTACTTCAAATTTTTGTAGTACAGATGCACAGACAGCCTTCTGTCATGATGTTTAAATTGCCGAGTGCTTCAGAGCTATTTCTAGAAATTCAGCTCCTTACCACCTCTCTTCCTTTCTGCCTATACCTCTTGCTTGCAGACACAGCATGAAGTCTGGCCCAAACTTTCTCATTTATCCTTCACATTTTCAGAGGCTTAGCTCTCTTAGGTCTCTTCATTGCTTTGTTCTTCTCTTTTAAACATGTTCTTAATTTTTTCCCTTACTAGTACCAAATTGTTCAGACAAGTGGATATCCATTGGAATGTTTGCCTGTCAATAATACCTGCACTGACATACTTCAGAGGAAGTTTTCTCAGACAAAACTGACAGTCCAGGTACCCATTTTTCATTGAGATTTGCAATCTCTTGCCATAGTTAGGGCCAGGGTGAAATTCACCTTTAAATCCTACATTTTACTTTGTGTCATTTTTGGAGTTTTCACTGTCATTCACCTTCCTTCTGGTGAAAGCAAGAAACATTTCCACCCAGAAATGATTGACCACATGTGTGGATCACTTTTCTGCCAAAAAAGAAAAGTGATCAGATTTTTAGTACACTCTAACATAAAAATACTCGACATTTATTTATAGCCTGCTTTGGTGCAGCCAGTGTGTAAGATTGAAGTAATTTTATTCTTTGTTTAATGACTGTAGATACCAATAATCCTAGCCCATAAACTGGTCTGGGCCTTTTTTATAATAGACCTGCTATTTTTCACTGTCAAGATGTTCTTGGAACCTGTGGCATTTTTTTTCATGCTCAACAGTGAGATAATGGCTCTCGTTTTCTTGGAGAGGCTATTCCAGAGGCTAGTGATCACAAGACAGCACAATGATGGGTACACACACAAACCAGCAGGGTAAGAGTAAGCAGACAAATCTGTAGGAAGTTGTTCCAAGATTTATTCTGTTTTCTTTCCACTTTTGTGCAGACTAAATTCATGATTTGTTTGTTGGTATTAAAATTTTAATTTTGTCTTTTACTCCTTCACGTACATGGACCATTGTTGTATCTCCCACTTATTTCATGGCAGACAGATTTAATTTGATAAGTTGACTCTTTCCATGAAAATTGCATTTTAATCAGTGTTGGTCTTGTCACCACTCTCAACAACCTGTCAGTACTTTGTTGCTAATTTAGGACCTGAAGCTGAAAGCATATGTGTGGCTGGAGCAGCAATCAGTGTGGTAAGGGGCCAGGTTGGTTGTTCTGCAACACAAAGCCTTCACTGGGTTTTATTGGTGGCTAGTGTTATTTCTGATTTGTAGCACAGCCTGCGGAGTACAGCCACCTCCAGGTCTCTTCCAGCTTTGCTGCTTTATGAGTTATTTCTCCCACTGGATGGCTCCCACCCAAACTGCCTTTCCTTAGCTACAGTATTGTGCATCTTTCCAAGATGAGTTTTATTTCTCCAACTCCCCCTCTCCTTCCCCTGCCCTCATAGTCCCCATGCAGAGTTTCTCTGTTCTTCTCAGTGTGATGAGGACATATATGGTGATGAAGAGTGGGTGAGGGAGGTGACAGCAGTGGGAAAGAAAGACAAAACCTATATGCTGTCAATTTACTGAATCCCTTCAGTTCGCTGAACATGAAAACCCAGCAGCTCCCGGCTGAACAGGTAATAGCTGCCGTGAAGCTAGCTGCCTTTCTCCTGCTCCTCTGCAAGGAGGCTCTAACCACTGCTTTCTCTACCAATTTCTCTGTTATCATCTGCACTCTTCTCATGTGAGAGCAGGCTATGGCAATGATTTCTATGTGGAGCGTGCTTTGCTGCCTGCAGGTGTCTTTGTCCAACAGAGAGGGAGCCCAAGACAACTGTGCTGCTGGGCTGGGCGTCTCTGGTAAGTGCCTTGAGACAAGAGGGGCGAATCCCACATAGATGAAGTATGCAGCATTTTTAAAGAACATTTTGCTGATACACTATTAGCTGATGATGAAGACTTTATTATGCCACTTTTAAACACTCATAAGTGTTCACTTTCCCCCTCCAGGCACGTGCTTTTCTCTCCCTCCAGAACTTTTCATTAGTGGAAAATGTGTTTATGGCTCTTCTATTTCAATATGGTTGATATTCTCAGTCTTCTCTGTCCAACAAAATAAAATTGCCAACATGATTTAGTGTGACAGTAACTACTTTGATGCCTTTTGCTGAATCCTCCTTGTGCTGAGACACCACCTCAAGTTCTTTCTTTAATCCCTGCACAATTGGTGTCTCCGTAGCTTGTCTAACAACAAGCCTTGGATGGGCAGACTTGCTGTCTGCCCGAGCCAGCTGTGCTATCCTGCAGCCACTGTGGGTAGCAAGGATATCAGACTGGGGCTCTAGACAAGACGCAAACTGCTTGAAGGCTTAGAATTTTCCCTGGCATGCCTGCAAAATTAGTTGTCTTGCATGGCAGCTAGGGAGCCCCAGGCATTCCCCTGATCCCCAAGGAAGTCGGTAAGTGAGCAGAGGCAGGAGAAGGGCTTGTGCTTGATTTCTCACTTGCTTTGCTTCACTTCAGTAGAGGGAGAGAGATTTTAATTTTGAGAAACTGCATTTATTAATTTTGTCAGAATTATTTTCTAAGGCTACATGACTGTTAACAGGCATCTCCTATTCTGTTTGACATGAAGAGTGCAATGAACCTTTGCAATCACAGGACCGGGCCCAAGAAAATCAGTGTAACTCTAAATAAACTCCCATGGAGAAAAACAACTTCTTGTGTCTCCATTGAAGCATTTAATGGTCAGGCTCCCAGCAACGAAGATGGGCAGGAGCAAGCACCTTTATTTCTAGAAGCCTTATCACTTGAGTGGAAATCAAGGGAAATCTTGTTCTGCCTGATGAAATACATGGGGGCACAGTTTACACTGGGTTTCTTCCTAACCTACACAAAAGCCAGCCAAAGAGTATTTGGCTGAGAGTACATTTCTGTAGAAGACTAATTTCTGTCTTTCGAATTTAGCTGGCAATCGGCATTATTCTGACAAGCTATGCATTAGTTTGCCACTGCAAAGAGGGAGAAATTCTGAGTGTTGTGAAGGCCCTTTAAAATTGGAGTAGAAAGATGTTAGCAAAACTGAGCAACTAATTACACTTTATGGAGTTTATTGTGCCTTCAAATAGTCATGTGTTACTGCCAATAAAAATAATGGGAATTAAGTGCATACACTGATGAAAGAATATACATGAATAGTTTATATTTCAGTCTATTGAAATAACAGACCTCTATTTTTTCTCATTGATTGAAAATAGGAACTATAAAGACAAGAATATTTTTTTATATTAACACTGTGAGCACATCTGTGAATTTTATTATCAAGCCAATGACTATGGAGAATGATAGCTTTTACAATTTAGAAACTGGTAATATTCTGCTTTATTTTTTGCCTTAAGTTAGAATAAAATTGTAATTAACAATGTTCAACTGACCTAAACATCACTGTAAAATGTGTACTGTTCAATAAAACTGTGATACAGTTGCTGGTGTATAAACACAGGGCTTTTTAAAGCCCCAAGACCCTATTTTAAGAATTTTTTTGAGTATGCCGTGCTTAGAAAGTATTTTTAAAAGATATAACAGCTAAAGATGCATCCAGTATTAAACCTTTCAACCTCTTCTTTTCCAGAAGGAATGATGCTGATGTTTATTGTTTCAAAGTACTGGAGTACTAGTTCTACTCTATAAGGTGATAACATTGTCTTCTTTTTCAGGTTGCTGCAATTGAGTTCAATGCATTTATTCCATGTTTTATTTTCCTAAATGAACCTAGTTTTTCCCTCCCTGTCTTCACTTCTGAAGTATACAAACATCATTAACTAAGAAAGGGGTAGACAACTTTGTTTTGTGAAATGTACATGGAACAGATCTGATAGTTGGGGTATAGTGAATCTAAGCTACATTTCATTACTCTCCAGAAGAGAATAAAACAATTTGATTTCACCATATCACAGAGCTGGTAGAGCTTTATTCTTATTTGTCCTACAATATAAACAGGAAGAAGTAAATGAAATCAAAGTATGTTGTTATAAAGCTGGGATATGGGAGATCTAAGTCTTTGCTATATGTTGCAGTATAATGGAAAAGAGTTTGAAGTCATTGCAGCCACACACTAAAACTCTGTCATTTGAGATTACTGCTTTCAGCTAACAGAAAGCAAAATAGTATAGCTTTTCTTTTTGCTTCTAGTAAACCACAGTAGCCTTTCCATCTCTTTGGCTGATTCTGTTCAAGATAAGAAAACTATGGAAGAAGTTGTTAACATAGATCATTACTAGGGATTCCTTATCTGCTTTAAACTTAGAGATAGATAGATGAGAATAGTTCTCTCATTAGTGGTTTCCATACACATTATCTTTAAATTATTGTAGTTTTATATGATACATTATATTTCTTTCCTTGACCAGCCTGTGCTTATTTTTTATCTTTCCCCCCTCTACCTTTCATATTTCAGATCACTTTATTCTGTCACTCTAAAAAAACATCAATCTGACCTCATCTGATTTGCTGGAGGGGCCACAACAGTGATAAACTCATCCTTTCAACAGAAACCATGCCTGAGACAGGAATTCTGTGCCAGTTTCATTGTCTGAGATACACAGAGAATGAATTTACTCAAAGCTGAGACTGTATATTCCTTAATGTGGCTTGCGTACCAAGGTCATCTACAGCCTTTGTTCTTTGCATTATCATTTGGAGCCACCTGCAGGCAGAGAATATAATCCTAGCAAAAAGAAAGGATTTTTGTCATGCTATTTGGGAGGCTGCTGTGATTGTGAACAGGTGCAAAAATAAGAACGTTTTGCATGACCCTGTGATTTTGCATTAATGTTTTAATTAAATAAGGCTTGTTTTTTGCCCATGTAGGCATGGATCCAATATCTGTATCACTAGAAGAAAATACTGGAAAAGAGACTGTGATCTCTGAGAGCAAAGTCTGTTCACACAGGTGAGAACGGAGAAGAATCAAACCTGAAAATCACTGTAATGACACTCAGGACACGATTGGGTGGACATGAAGGGACAGAAATCCTTAAAAAAAGGTGGAGGGAGGGGTGAAAAGCAATGAATGACTTGGTGGACCAGGAGAAGACAGATTTAGTAGTCAGTTTGGCATGCCCAGCACATGTGGTAGAAAACAGTAAAAAATAATAAAAAGGAAAAAGGGGGGAAGGACGCTATAAGAGGCTGTGACTACTTGGCACTCACTTGAATACAGGAAGGAAGATCTTTTTTTGTTATTTGCTCCAAGGATGAGAAGAGGGAAAGGTGGCCCTGGGAACTTCCAAATGCCAGCTGGAGACCTCAGCAGAACTTGAATTCAATTCCTTCATTTGACAGTAATAATGCAGGCAACTTTTCCCATTTTGTGATGCATGGATTGAAAATTGCTAGAACCTGCTGAAGTTATAAACAGCTTTCCATATTTACAACCCTTTTTAATTTTGTTTTGACCACCAATGTTGATCAGTATCCCCTTAACAATCTTGGGAAGATTGCAGGTGAGCATGTGGAATAGCATTAACTCTAATCAAGAGACATGCCACTTCAGGCAAATATAACATTATGAATAAATTAATATCCTTTCAGTGAACTGAAGTGTTTATCCATCATATTGTCTAAGTACTTCCCAGTCTCATTAAGTTTTCTGAGTGGCAGTGTATCAAGTGCCTTCCTAAAGAACATTTGCATTATCACTGTTTCTTTTCACCAAGCTCCTTGGTATGTCCAACTAAAAGAGCCATTTAGAGATTTATGTTTTCTTGCAGCCAAGGTATACTAATCCTTTGTAATACTCTACATTTGCTTCTCTGAGGGTAACACATAAACAAACCAGCAGAAGACCTGGTCATTTTCCCCATGGAGCCATGCAGGAAATGATCTTGTCCTTCTTTTCTACTGCCTATTCAGATGATAAAGAGGATGTTTGCTTCAGAAGTGTATTTTCCTCAGGTAGTGGAATTCACCCAAGAGTCATTTGTTTTAACCATCTGTCCCACTTCCCTTTGTGTTGACTCATTCTTAGGCTCCCACTGGTTAGCCCATCTATTACAGGCTTTAAAATATCCTAGGTTATCTTTCTATGTTCATATAATTTACTGACATACTATGTATTGTAGCTTGTCTTTCGTGTCACTGACTGTGTCATTTTTACTGTAGGAAGTAGGAAATTTTCATGGGAAACTGCTTAGAGTTCTGAAGAGTAAGAAATAGATGGAACCACAAAGAAAGGGGAAATGTAAGAGGAAGTGCATAGAATGGACTGTGATTAACAAGTAAACAAAGCAGGAAGTAAGGCAGAATGAATGGACAACACTGATGAGGCTCTGAAACTCCACAGACATTCAGCAACGCTTGTTGCTACGTTCCCATGTTTCAGCAGAAAAGACTCTGGAGCCAAAAAAGTGAGGAGCAAAACAGTGCTTTGCAGTAGGACAGGAGGTGATTTCTGGTCTGGGATCTTTTCTGAAAATTGCCTTAGGCAAAAATGGACCAAAAATCTTTGTTAAAAGACTTTTATTCAGAAGAAACCCCTACTAAAGGTATTTTCCACTTAAATCTGCTCTCTGATGCTGTGATTCATCCAGTTCTGTTGGCTTAGGTAGTTACTCTGAATTCACACTGAGGTAGCTGAGAAAAGCACATGATGTAGACACATGATGTAGAATCTGCAAGCAGTTAAGTGAAGAAGTTTAATTTCCCAAAAGCCATGTAAGGTTTATGAGTTCAAGTTTCTCCTGTGAAGCAATTCATCAGTGTTAGCCTTCATCTCAGTGGGGGCTGTCCATCAGCACGTGCTGTTCACCCGAGAGGGACACGGCTTTTTATATATCTAACAGTGGACAGATGCAGGTAGAAGCTAGTGATGTTAAGATTATTGATGCTGTAGAAAACCCTAAATGCTCAAGGTTAGTTCTCCACTGAATTAGGCAGGGACGCAGCCCCCTTTTTGAAAGGCCACAATAACAAAGAGATCAAGAGAAAGATATCAGTGGTAAAAAAGACAAAGGTATACATAAAGAGAAGGTGAACTGAGCCTACTGTGTGTAAATGTGTGTATTATATCCCCTGAGATCAATATTCAGACTACATCTGTCCTTGTTTCTTGTTCTGTAAATTGCCTAGCTGGAAGGACCAGGTGTAATACGCTGAAGCTAAATGACAGAACAAGAAGATGAGTGGGGAACTCAAGGTAAACAGCAAGTAAAGTCTGACAGAACTAGGCCCTCCTTTATAAATTGCCTGACATATGCCAAATGAAATGTAACGCTGACAGATGTAAAATAATACCCCAGAAAAATAAGCACAAGCAGAAAATGAGTGGAATTGAGCTACAGCAGAAGGACTTTGAATGAGACCTTGAAGAGATGATGGTGCTGGCTCAGAAAATGGCTTGACAATAAGGAAGAGCAATTTGAAAACACAGGAGTCTTGGAATGCAAAAACTATACAATGACATTTGATGAAATGCTAAGAACGCTGTGTGCCTCTAGCTCAGCCACTCTCACTCAAAATAGTTAGCAAATAAAAAAGAGGACAAAATTTTGTTCCTGATTTATATGGCATTAAGCCCCAGCAGGCTGCTAAAGGCAATTGTCTCAGAAGAGAATCTGAACACCCCTAGCAGCTTTTTTTAGGTGGGAAAAAAAGTCTGGGAAATTGTTTCATCTGCACTGTTACCATGCAAGATGCATGCCTTCTCATTAGCAGCATTGTCCCTAACACAGTGACCAGCTAGGACACAAAAACCACACAGCTCAGACTTTGAAATCTCATGTGCAAACTCACTTTTTGGCCTCTTTCTTGCCACACTGCTCGCATCTCATAGTACCAGTTTCATTTCAGTTATAGGACATCACTGGCTAGATGCAGCTGCATTCCAACATTCAGAACAAGTGCTGAAGAGACACCTAATCCCTACAGGATTATAAAATCTTTTTGATTTCACTTGCCCTGGATTTCTACATCTGTAACTCTATTGAACGTACAAAGCATTTCGTAAAGCCGAGCCACTTCATCTCTCAGTTCTAGGGCTTAGCATCTTTTGTTGTGAGGAGCTGTTTTCTTGTTTCACAGAGCAGATGTTTTCCATGCAGATCAGCCTCTTTGGCTGGGTAGGACAACAAGGCAAGCACAGGACTACTGCTACTTCACTTTAGAATCCTACCTAGATCAGCACAGGAATTTGCATTCCTCTTTATGCCATTTTAAAGTTAAGTGTAAGTCAAATCTCCTTTCGTAGTCAATGAAGAGAGTTAGATACTACCATCGTGACATCAAAGACGGATAGGAATTAGTTACCTCTTTCCATTATCTGTGAGGGGAACCCAGAACACTAACTTAAACTAGAGGCCTGGTTTTTTAAAGATTGATGTTAAAGATTACTTAGGACTGAGGAATCTAATGGCAAATAGGATCACTTCCCAGTGATCTGATCTGTGCCCTTCCTGAACTGAGAAAGGTGATCTCAAAATCCTTCTAGGAGTGATTGCATCCAAGTAAAGAGGGCAAATCTATTTCCAGCCTTGCATGACTCACTAGGCAATTTACTAGTAGTGGGAATCATCTTTAGATAGAGAGATACTTGGGCTCTGCTAGTGGACCCATGTTTAATGTGCAATGTCTGTACTAACATGAATTAAATTAGGAAATTAACATCATTGTACCTGATGGGATCATTAAAAATTAGATACAGAGTGGCACAGTGGGGCAATATTAAATTCAGCTCAGATTAATCCTCTTTGTTTTAGTAAAAAACACAGACCAAAGAGTAACTTTTTCATCGTACTGTCCTGTATTTCACAGTCAGTGTCTTGAGCATTATGATTATTTAATCCTTTATCCCGCAGTAATTTTCTGTATAAAACTACATTAGATCTCATAAATATTGACTTCAAGAGTAACAGAATAAAGCTGAGGAAATTGGGAGACAAAAGGATGGAGGAATTTTGCATCAGACTCTTACCAGGCAATATAGATTCTGTACTTTGTATAGAAAGAAGCAGAATACACATCTTTTTAATTTGTCTTCAGTTTTGCAAATTAATGTTTGGGCAATCAGATTTTAAGTTACTCTTATCTTATAATAGGGTAAAAACGTATGACTGTGGAGAAAGAATTGCTGGCTGGTTCTCTATGTTTCTTTCTCGTCCGTGTCGCTTGATAAGACAAAGTTCAGACATGTCACATCAGAAAAATACAAAAGGTATGTTGTCATTCTTAACAGTATTTGTGATTCCTCTGTAAACATCAGACTCATAGACTTCATACTGTGTATATAATTACCCTGATAAAGGGGGAAAAAGTCATCTACTTTGAGGTTTCACATTTATACCCAAACTGCGTTTACCTTATCTTTGGTGAAAATGTAAAACTACATCAGTCTGGGGATTTTATTTTTTTTATTATCGTGACCATTTTTGTCTGGAAACTCAATGATCATTTTGAAAAATGAGTATGAAAAATCTATAAACCAAGAATTTATTCTTAGACTGAATGTCATTATAAAAAGGATCAAATTGAAAGAGCATCAAAAATCCATAGATATTGCTCTTGCAAATTGCTTTATAAATTTAGTAAAATCTCAGCTCTATCTTAATTTCTAAATGCATTGCATCATTATCATTTACAGGTTTGAGGAGATTCTTGGAATCTTTCCTTAGTGTCTGGAGCCAAATGAATAATTTTTTTAATGAGAATGAGTAAGAGGTCAAAGGAAAGATGAGGTGAAATTGCCTGTATAATCTTCCTGATTTTTAAAAATCATTTTGGAATGCTGGATTGATTTTTTTTAGGTCTGGCATCTGCTACAAACATTTCACTCTCTCTTGTGAATGAAGCACAATACCTCCTGATAAATGTAGCGAGCATTCTGCAGCTGAAAGAACATATTTCTGCAAGGTAAGATCCTCCTGTCTCCAAATGTCTCTCAGCAGTCTTGGATCCCAGAATTTTCCCATAAGATTCCAATGTAACTGTTTTATCTGGAAATTTAGAGATAGATATTTTAAATGTTCGACAAATATATAGGTATTAAACTGCTCATAGGTACTATGAGCATATATGTACCAAATTACTTATTCTTGCGTGGCTTCTGAAAATTTGGATTAAATACTTGAACATAATCTGTCTGCTAGTCATCTTTGGGAAAACTTAAACAAAATTCTTGTCAAGTGATTAGGTGGCAGGAGATTTTTAGGAGCCAACCTCTATTTGTGGGAAGAACAGGGATAATTCCATTTTCTCAGCATAAATAATCTGGCAGGTGAAAATACAAAATCTTGCTTCTTACTGAGCTATTCTTTCCTATGGGAAGGATTAAGATTTACATTCACAACATTCACAACAGAAATATTTTAAAATTACCTCAGGATTCATTTCATTTCTTAATTGAAATTAGCTTTACTTGTACAAAAGTGAGAGAGAGAAGCCGCAAATTAAACACTGACTCAGCCCACAGTTCAAAGATAAGGAACCCATTACCCACCAGATTTTCATATACTGGCAACATAAAGTTGTTTCTTGACTATAACTAGGACAGACTCAAATTGCACAGAAAATCTGCTCTCAAGGCCTCAATCATAACTGTACCCTGGCATTCATCTCTGAGCCTCCTTTTCTGTTTTGCTCAAATTCCCTGCCACTCCTTTTAGTCAGATGCAATGTCAAATGATCCACTGATTTTACACCTCTTCCAGTACAACTAGGCTCGTAATCTCCTTTTCCTCAAAGAAAACTCCAGATGTGACTGAAGCTGCCATGCTGCCTGAGAAGCTTCTGGCTTCCCATTCTGCAGTTGGAAAACTTGTCCCTGTTTCACCATGCAGTGTTTTCTCAGGGTGCTGGGGAAATGAATTCAGCACAGATATACAGCATCCTCATTCTGCACTGATACTAAATCATGTTGTACAAACTTATTAAATTCTAAACTCTGCAATGTACTTTCAAGAATCTGCATATATGGGTCTTTTTAGAATTTTTTTTTTTTTAAAAAGTATTATTTGGCTTCTTGGCGTGTGGGTTTGGTTTTTTTTAATGGAAAATCTTCAGTTGAGTTTTCACAATTTCTCGTTGTCTGTTCTGTAAGTTAAAATTAATCTTCCAGTTTGCACTTGGCTCTTGAGAGGTAATCTGAAACAGCAATTTAATTAAAAATGACCATGTAACATACTGTTGGAGAGCTACATGTACGTACAGACATCCATCACTGGTGTTGCTGTTACAGGTCTCCTTCATGAAAATCCATGTGGCCTGCCTGGCTTTATGCTCAGATGTTCCTGTTAGAGATAGTCCCCTGAAAATGCAAACATTAATTTTCAAGTCTGCCTGTTAAATATATGTAATGCATTCTGCATTGCAGGACCCACTACTGTGAAAAGTCCAAAGTACCTAGGCTGGCTTTGACAAATCCCAGCAGACTTGTTGAGATTTGCAGGGTGAAAGTGCCTCTCACTCCGTGCACACTGCATGTTTTGTTTTAAGAAACGAGGAATAATGGGAATTTACTCAGATACACTCTGCAAAGTAATTAGAAGCAGTTCTGAGAGCACAAGAGAAGTGAGGTATTTTGGAGGTGAGCCTGAGCAGGTTGAAGGCAGAGGGACTGGGAATAGGAGCACTGCAGTCTTTAAGGACCAGCACCAAGGGATAAAATAGTAGAAAGTCATAGAAACTCAAAGCAGCTTTCTGCAGCTGCCTCAAGATAATGTAGGCCCTTTGTTACTGTGGCTCTTGGTGCCCTCTCTGGTTCTGGCTGGGGTTGCAGGCACTTATATACAAAATGCATTCAAACCGAGAGGCTACACAGCGCCCAGACTCCAAGAGCCAATTGCAAAGTGAGGAAATACAATAGCCTAACTCAACTTGTTCATGGCTGCTATTTTCCTTCTTCTCTGTGTGTCAGCATAGCCTACACCTTCTGCTGGCTCTGATCTCTCTCAGTCATTACAAATTGTGTCTCAGCCATGGTATTGCTTGTGGGATCTCAAGGGAAAACCCTTCAGCTTCCCATCTCACTTTCTACCCCCAGGCTGCTGGAGCCCTTGTGAGCAGCAAAGCCTTGGTGGAGCTGGGCTTGTGTGGTTGGACTGAAAGTCTGCACAGGCAGTTTATCCTTTGCACATTTTTCTGCTAAAGATCATCCAGACTATTCTAAATAACATCAAGCTCTTTTCTTCACCTAACAGTCCTCCTCTGCCAAGAATGCTTGATGTGAACAGTTTTCCATGTACCTTGGATTTACATGTTTTTCCTCATTTTAATTAAAGCACATTTTAAACTGTATGTCCTTACTTTTTTAATAGTGTTTTTTGGGGGTTTGGTTTTGGCGCATTTTTTTTCCTTTAGGACAGAAAATTCTCTCTTCAGTACTTACCCAGGCTTCTGCCCCTGCTGTAGGGTGTCATATCCCAAGGTTGTCAGGCCACGGCTGATGGAGTATCAGAAATTATTTATGCTCATAATAGCTAATGCAGAAAGAAATGTTCTTCCCCACTAACAGTGCTGCTGAAAGAATTCTCATAAATTTTAAGGCTGTCTGTTTTTCTGGTACTGGTCTGGTTCTCCTTGGAAAAAGAGTGAAGAATAACAACTCAAAGGTGCAGCCAGATTTCAGATATTTGTATGCAGTCTGCTGCTCTGTCTGTCTCTTATATGTTCTCCACACTGACACAAATTTACACTCTGGCAGTTCAAATGCTTGTAAAGAGGTGGAGATATCGCCACACAGAGATTAATTTTTTTCAAAACACCTACCATTTGGTGGAATCTGATGCATCCCAAAGTCAAATAATAATAATAATAATAATAATAGGAATAGATTCTCTCATAAAATGCCTTTACTGGTCTTTTTCACCTTCAGCATCTGCTGGTTTTGTCTCTTTTTCCATTGCAGCATGTGAAGAATGAGTTTCTATTTGCTTTCTTTCTAGAAGTATTTAACAAGTCAAATGATTGCTAATTCAAAAGATCTTTCCATTTGTTACCATTAGCCTTACATATGATGACTGATAAAGAAATAAATAACAATACACATTGTTCACAATTGCCTGTCTATGTGCTTTCATACCTACAGTTCCAGGTTGCACCTCTGAGAAAGCCACCTAGAGGATTACATATTATAGTTGAAGGATTACAAGTTATAGTTAAATACCTTGTGTCATTTTTGTACCCTTTGCAATAAAACTTGGTCCAGGTTATTCTGGAAAAATATTTGCTGAATCATATTAGCCACTAAATTATTCCAACACAAACATCTGGTGCAGAACTAGTTAATAAACCTTTTTTGTTTTTCTCTGTCATCTCTATGAGACAGATTAGAAGAGCCATTGGAAATGGAGGAATTAATCCGGCGTTTCCGTGCCAACATTGTCATCAGTGCACCAGAGTCCTTTGAAGAAGAAGAGTGGGCTGAGATTTCAATAGGTGCTCTGCAATTCCAGGTACAAACACATCTCTTGTCTGTTGCAAAGTATTTCGACCACTGGAAACAGCAATTTTTGCAGGGTTTGACCTCAACATGGGTGGCACGGTTTGTGCAGATGAAATTTATGGAGTATGTAAAAAAAAGGCATGCCGTGGCCCATAGCAAACATGCTTCGATATAACTGAGAGGTTTTGACATATTTCTCCACACCTTTTTTTTTTAAGTTCATAATTCATAAAATTTCCCACCTCTATCCAGCTGAGCAGAATAATAATCACTGTTCTGAGGCAGGGTCACAGCAAGTATTTAACCACTATTTTCACAAGAGAATACTGGTTGCAATTAAGCATAATAGTCCAGAAGTAACCTTGGATTGCTGCACATCATGCAATGGATTGCCAAAAGACCAGACGTGAATACAAGTGAACAATCTGTTGCCCTCTGTTGTACACATTTTGTCTTAATCTCCAGTCAAGGCATGTTTCAAAGTGTAGGCTGGCAGAATTTTTTCCTATGTTGTGCTTTGTATCATATCTAACAACATAATATGCTTTGTACTGTAAGGAAAATGCTGAAGAGTCAAACTTTGTTGGCAAATACGTTCTTTTGAGAAAATATTCAACAAAGGATCCATGAAGAAGCTACACATGAAACCTATTATTTTCTTAGGGGTAATAATGAAGGTGTGAATAACAGAAGTGCTAAATTCAAATCTGGAAGCTGTGGTGACATCACTGCTATTTCTTTCTGATCAGCATACTGTAAGAAATGGACAAGTAATTTTTTCTCTAAGGGTGGAAAATATGACTTACCTGCTCTTTTTATGGGTAGTTTTATCAGTAAGCTGTAATAAGACTTAAAGAAAGTTGAGGAAAAATTTCTTTAAGTAGGAAATGAAGAACACAAAGGACAAAATCCTTAGTGTATAGCCTGTTGGAGGCTGGAGTTACACTAGGGAGCTCATCTCAGAATCCTGCTGTGTTAGATACTGTAAAACTGCAAAATTAAAAAGGTATTCCTCTTTCTGGCATTGAAAGGCTTTAGGAATACAAGCCAAAACCAGAAAGGCTTATGCAAGTTGCATTGTCTTTTCTAGTTTCTAGCAGGACCTCATTCAGATACTGATGTAGTAACGGTAGATATTATGTTAATTGTTGAAGAAGCTGTTGAACAAAGCAAAGCTGGGAAAAATATTTCCTTCTCTGTCTTGTTTTCTTGTTCTTTAAATAAAATATTAAAGCTGTGGAAAATCATCTTCTGAAAAAGCTGCCAAATATATGGTTTTGATGATTACACTGAAGAGCTGTAGACGCAGTTCTAGATGTATTTCAAAAAAAAAAAGAAATAGCAATTCAGATCAGCATATAAAAATGTTGGCAGCGCAAGGTTTAATTATTTGCCCTATTTGAAATTTATAGCACATTTTACAAAAGTAGAATGCATATATTGGGATATTCTAAGAACAGTTAGTTTCTACAACGTACAGCTTTGCTAAAGTTAGGGATGCAATATTAAGCGAAACTGCAATATGTCTGCCTTCTTCATTTGAATGCTTTAAGAAGAAATCTGTTCAGGGTTTTTTTTCCCAAAAAACACACCCTATTTCAAACAAGAATTAAGTTTAAGATCCATGCTCTGCTGTTAGAATAGAGGATCTCGTTAGTCCTTCTGGTTATGTAAACTTGTGAAAATTCACATTTTGCATTCTGATTATCTACAAGTGCCATGCATATATGAAAGACACTGTGCATTTCAACTGCACTGAAACAATGTAGAGCAAAGCCAAGAAAATCCTCCTTGGGTTAAATCCTGAGGCACTGCCTTGATTTTGTATTCAGTTCTCCTTTGGGCAAGTAGCCTGCCAGACCGTAGGTAAAGTGAAGACATCAGGAAATGCAATTATGTAAATATTTGATATTTCTCAGATTCTGTCTCTGGGAAAGTTTTCCTTAAAAGAATGGACAATAAAAGAAAAAAGTGAATTAAAAATTCAGTGAGACCTTCAGAAATAGACCCTTTGCAAATGTACCCACTACATTAGGCGAACAGGTCCTACCTCTTACATAAAAAAAGCATAAAAGAACACAGCAAAGGTATGTGAGAGGTAAGTGTTTAAGGTAATATGATGGTCAGAAGCTTGTACTGTTCTGTGTTGAACTGCTTTGATATACAGCTGTGAACCTTCTTTAATTAGGTTGTGGGTCCATGTAGCAGATGTCAAATAATCTGCATCGATCAACAGTCTGGGGAACGAAACAAAGAATTTATGCAGTCTCTGTCTGTGGCCAGAGGTAGAAAGGTCAGTACAGTAATCTAACATAGCTGTATAGAAAGATGTCATGACTTTATTGCATGCATAGTGAAATATCTGCTGAGAGAATATTCATGACTAAGTTGTTATGCTAATCCATTTGTCTTTCCAGTAAAAAGAAGATGCACTTACAAACCAGATGTGACATTGTTTATTTCCATTAAATGCTCAACATGTTTTTATTCAGAAATTGACTATTAATGTGCATTGGTTTTTTTTCTGTGCTTGCTTTTATTCAGTATGTACTACTTTACAATGATGTGTTTATTTTGGTCTTGAAAAACAAGAGCTGATGCACTGACGTCATTCAAGAAGACAAATCTGCAGAAAAAGAGTATTTGATATGATACAGTTAGCTCATATAACTATATTCTTACTGTGAGAAACTACTTAACAGGAAAAACAGAGCAAATGTATATATAGCCAAAGCTGAGACTGATAAGTGTGAAAAGCAGGCGTTCATTGGAGTTCTTATGCTTCCTGAAGCTGCATTGTTTCTTGGACTTGAGAGTGCTCAGACAGTGGCTAGACACTTCGGCATCCCAAAAACTTCACAAATCTCCTCATAAGTATTTATTTATCTGAAAAATCCTTACTTTAAATTCGTTGCTTCCTGTTCATTAAGCTTCTGTTGTAAAAGTTTGTTAGCCAGTCAGGGCTCAGAAGCCTTGCCAATGCCAGCCAAACACCAGAGACGATTTGGTGCAGCACAGGGGCCAGGGCAATGACAAATAGGCTGAAAATCATTCACTTAAACAATGAAGAAACAAGTTACAAATAAGGCATTCTTTGTTTGGAAAAAAAAAAAAAATACACTGATTCGTCTCAGTGACTCATTAGGCAAACAAAGGGCTACATTTTCAATAGATATTATCCTTGGTGAAAAGCTCTGCCAACTCCTGGAGCCAGCCACCTGGTGCAGAGTGAGATGAGGAGAGGGGAGAAGGCGGGGGTCAGCTGTCTAGCCACAGCTTCCCGATGACCTGAGATGACTTTGGGTTGCATGGCAGCCTCTGTCATCCAAATCCTGCCTTTGTGAGATGAGCTCCTGGCCATGGTGGATAGCCTGAAGACAAGAATTCTCTCCAGGCTATGTTGACCCACAACTGGAACATCTGGGACACTTTAATGAGCATTCTGGCACTCTGGGCAGGGATGCTGCCCAGCTGCCACATATGCGGGGTGTGGTATGCTGAGGACTTTCTCTAGCCCCATAGGTTTTACTGTATTATGATTTGAATTGTCTGTAGAAGGAAAGTACTCCGTATTCAGGGACCGTCCCAAATGGCAACAAAACCTTACCCAGGACATAGATTCTCAGGAGAGGCAAAACATCTTTGGAGTGTTTCCCACAGCAAAGATGAGCTCCTCTTTCATTCTGATTAACCCAGCAATGGAAAGATTTTCTGGATACTAGCACTCCTAGGACCAACTAACTCGTTCAAACAGAACTAAGGCAATAAGAGCAACCCAGCCTCTCAAGAACAACCTGGCACCAGATAAAAGACTCACAGCAAGGTGAGGCACTGCTTGGCAGAGCACAGTGTTGCTATTCACAGTGGGGGAGTGCTCTGCTTCCCTCAGCTGCACAACCATATTCACGCTGCAAAGAACCAGGCCTTCAGCTTTTTCTATTTTTCCCAGTCTTCAGCACTGCTGGCAGATGGGATCTTGTGAGCATGCCCTGCTCTGCATACGGCCAAGTCCTCTGGGTTAGCTTGGCAGACAAAAGAGATAGCTTGAACTGGTAGTTTTGCTTGAAATGGTCTGAGAAGACCTCAAAGTCTATCCCTCCTGCAAATCGTCTGTGGGGTGACGGTCACCAACTGGCTATTGGTGAAAAACACCTGAGGACTATGGCATCTTCAGTGTGCTAAGCAGACCTAGCAGGCGGCATTGATCCAGGCCTTTCACAGTTCACAGTGGAGAGAGAGAAAGAACATCGAGTTCATGTGACTGTGTTAAATTGCAGAGTTAATCCTTTGGTGACTCATGTCTTTAGCTTGTACTTTTCTGTTAAGGAGTCATCTAATAGACTTCATTTTCTTTTTTATCAGATACAGATTCAGTGAAGGAATTTAGCACTGTTTGTTCCCAGCTGTCAATAATGCAATTCAAACTACAAAAAACAAATGAAGCAAAATAAGTTTTAAACTTAATTTTGCAGTACAAGGGGTACTGATATTTTTGAAAGGCTGTTGCAGCTGCTTGATTTCCAAAACATTAAAGATACTGCACATACAAATGGATTTCAAATCCTGAAAGCTTAACAAGAGAGCTGGATGTCAATATTTACCATTTTGTTTTGTTTTCCCAAGACCACCAACCTGGAAAAAGATATCAAACTTTATCAAACTGGTAGCCCAAACAGCACTGCCGATGAACTTCAATAATAAAGTAAGGCTTGTAAAAGCTGGTTCAATATTTATTTCTAAAACCATATTTTTCTCCATCCTTCTGAGACTCAGAACCTGATGCTCCAAGTTGAAAAATTGAGGATTGCGTAGATGAATTGCAGCTGAAATTCAGAACCAGCTACTGTAATTAGCCACACAAGATACTTGCATGCTTCCTATTAAATGTAAGGCTGGATGCTGAAGTCCAGCCAGCTGCTTTTTATGAAACCTTTCATCACGTTGTTTGAAATAAAACACAAACACATCTACGAAGAGAACTTGAGCTCTGCTGCCACCAGTTCTGAAGAAATATTCATTAAGGATTCCTTCTGTAAATTTTGACTGAAAAGGAAAAAGGGGCTCTCCTTCTGTGACAGAGCTCTCTCTGTTATTGCAGGACACTGCAAAACACTAGGTAACTGCAATAAGCAAATATCATAAAAATAGCCATATGCCATTTCACATGCTTCACCACCTGATGCCAGGCACACATAGAGAGAAAGGAGAGAACATTGAATTCTTGGCTATCATCTTCTGTGTTTTGCAGATGCAGTTTTAAGCTAACAATAACGGAAGCCCTGTGGGTAGATTTGCAACAGTGCTATAAACTGGGACTTGCTGTCATGGTAGCAAAGGGAACTGCATCAGCAGTCTGCCCGAGCATAAATGTCTGGATAGCGGTACATCAAGAGAAGTCCATTATGTTTGTACATGCCCTCATACACCAAAGGGCTTGTGTTTTCTTCCTGCAGGCTGTTGATCCTCCTTGATGTATCTCATTGTGCCTTGGGAGAGCTTTTTTTTCCTGTAGGATGAGATGCCGTGCCTTTGGACTGCTTATTGAAATGTTAGCAAGGATAGCAAATTACTTCTCTTATCTGATACATCATTATCATAATTTTCATCGTAATGCGGGGCTTTATACTATGCAATGCTTTTCATCCAAAGATCTGGGACATTTGCAAACACTGATTGATATAATTAATAGACCTCTGAAATGCTATGGTTCTCTTTTCTCATTGGTGGCTGAACTAGAAAATGCATTTATTTAAGGTAGAGCAAAAGAAAATCAGTTCTTAGAAAAACACCCTGCTGCCCAGATATTTTCAACAGAACAAAATGGGGACTTTTGACACCAAGTTAAAGCTTTCCTTTTTTTCTAATATAAAAAACCAGCATGCTGAAAGTGAGTACTTCCACTCTCCTAGTTTTACTAATAAGTTTTGGTGAATACAGAGCTAAGAAAACATCCTTGTGTTAAAACAAACCCAAACAAAAAAACCCCAAACTTAAATAATTGCATCTCCCAAAGCTTTGAATGGGAGGGAGGTTGTTATTGTATTAATAAAATCATAGAATCATAGAATCAGCTAGGTTGGAAAAGACCTTTAAGATCATGAAGTCCAGCCATTACCCCAGGACTGCCAAGACCACCACTAAACCATGTCACTGAGGGCCTCATCTACATGGTTTGTGAACACTTCCAGGGACAGTGATTCCACCACTGCCCTGGGAAGTGTGTTCCAATGCCTGATCACCCTTCTGGTTAAGAAATTGAATAATATCCAGTCTAAACCCCCTCTGGCACAGCTTGAGGATATTTCCTCTTGTCTTAAATGAGCAGAAATGAACAAGTAAACTCATCTGTTGGGAGAAGGCAGCCAAGAGCTACATACACAGGCAAAATCCAGAACTTATCCATCCAGAGCTTTATTTTAACATGCAGTATCAGTTACGGGCTTGTTACACATTCTAATAGGGCATTTTCCCTACCAAGTGCTAGTCTGAATTAACTCATTGTTTAGGAGCTGTAACTTGAAGGCACTTCATCTCAGCCTTTCTCAGACGTAGCATCTCAGGTTTCTATCTTACAGAAGAAGATACTGCACCCAGCGTATTTCTGCCAGTGAATATCTAAGCAGTGCATATTACTGTTGATCCAGCATAAGTACTTGAAACAACATGCAAGAATGACAGCATTTTATAGCTTCTCTTTCAAGTGAGTGTGATGACTATCATATGATTCACTGCTGGCAAGAATAAGTACATTTTATCTATTTCTTCCAGCAGTGAAGTGTTGTGCTTTTTCCTAATCATGAGCTTTACATTTTTTGTCTGTGTAAAGTTCAAGAGTGATGAGAAGAGCCTCTACTGCCATCTGACCAAGCAGATAAAGCCACTGAGCTCTCAGCCCAGCAATCCCTGCCCTGTTCTTGGTGCGTCCTGGGGAGGTTATATGCAGAATAAAATGCCCTTGAAGTCAGGAAAAGGTAGCAACAACAGAGAGAGATTATATAGTTCACTGTACTAACTCTGCAGGCTGTAATCTCTGCGTCTGAAACCTTCATTTTTCATCAGTGAAATGTGAGAAGGGCAAATTTCTATCTTTTTTTTGAAACGGAGCTGAAATGGCAGGATGCACATCTTTTGTGGTTGCTGCAGGGCTGTTGCTATTATCAGTACTTGCTGAGTCAATATTTACAATTATTGAAAAAAACAAGGAAAATCACATAAAAGATATTAAATCCAATTCTGTTAATCATAAGCTAAATTTTGGTCTTAAGAACATTCAGAAAAGAAAAAGGTCAGCAATTCCAAGCAGGTGTTAGTACTAAAATATGTATACCATCAATATACCATCACCTTGAAAACTCCTTAGGCATCACCCAGTCTCAGCACTGAAAAAAATACTATGAGACTTTAGATGCCAAATCAGAGTAAGGAAATACTAAGGACCAGTATTAAATAGTATATGAGAACTCCTGAAGATAAAATGTGTTCACACATCTTTTCTTAAATAATTCTAAATGGTTTAAGTTGATTTACAAAAAAAAAAACCAAACCCAATATTTGCTAAATTATTCACATCAATAGAAAAATTGGTAAATCAAATTCTCTACAGTGAACAAACTGCCCAGATGTATTTAGTCTCATTTTAAGATAAATAGAGATGTCAATACAGTAAATATAAATAAAAACTCATATCTCAAATAAGTTCATTTACATGGATGAGTTATAAAATTACTCCCTGTATAAAACGTGTTGCAGCATGGACTAATATTAATTTAACAATGTTTGTTTTATGCTTGTCTGATTTTATAAAACAACAAATTTATGACAACTGTCCTTTTTGTACTAGTGGATAGGAAGTTAATCCAAGTTACTAATCACAAGGCTGAAAAACACATCATTTATACCAATAGAGAAAACATAGCTTGACAAGAAACAAAAGAAAAGCAAGAATGGAAATGTTATACTGTGTAGTCTAATAATTTAAACGAAACAGCTACTAACTTACCATTTTAACATCACAGAATCATAGAATCTTGGAATGGTTTGGGTTGGAAGGGACATTAAAGATCATCCAGCTCCAATGCCCCTGTCATGGGCAGGGACACCTTCCACTAGAGCAGGTTTCTAGAAACCCCATCCAGTCTGGCCTTGGACACTTCCAGGGATGGGGCATCCTTGTTGATCCAACACAGTCACTATGCAAAAGGATTGGGATCTTACTGTCCTGAAGTCATTAAATACTCAGCATTAAGCACTACAATACTGATCATAAGGATTTACCCTGTGTCCACCACTGTTGACACCGTTATGGTGACAGGTATCAAAAAAGTGTCATTAATAGGATAAGCCTGATCAGGAGCAGCTCATACCACATATATGTGAAATGCTGGGGAGATGAAGTAGTAGCAGACGTAGCCAAAAAAACTCTGCTTGTTTTTCTTTTTAATGGAGAAGGAGAATAAAGTTTTGTTTTTAATGAATTTCATTTGTTTATTTATTTACTTTACACTTTAGAGTGGCTGGTACATTTTGGCTGTAGCCTATCAAAACAAAATACTTTTTATTGAAACCTGTAAAAAAAGACAAGAAAATTAGTATTGGGTTTCCAGTATCCTCAGTTTGGAGAACAAAGACATTCTGAAGTCTACATATCAATTACCAATTTGATGTGGTCTTCAGCATTCCTTTATTTCTTACTTTACGTATTTCTTTGCCTATTATCTAATAATTTGGAAAATATTATCATGAGATCATGAGTCTGTTTCTAAACTCTTCACTGTTGGAAAACAAAACCACAAAACCACACCGCTCTCTTACTGTGGCTTTTCCAGGTCACACCCAGCTGTTCACAGCTACAACTGTAATATTCAACGTGCTTAAGATCGAGACCACACATAAAAGTGCAAACACACTGATCAAGTTGTATGGTCTCTGGGTGAAGTGGTTATTTTGTTCCTTTTTTCTTTAATATTCAGTATCATGAGGACACATATCTAAGTATTTTTAATATTTGCATAGGATGGCTTCATGGATAATGACAAATAACAAGTGGTAGACCTAATAAAACAAACTTTCTGAATATTTTCTGTAAAATATACTGAAATGCTCATAAAAACAAATGAAGAGAAATTCACAACGTCTAGACAGAACAAAGTTCTGTTAACAAAGCGAATAATTCATGGTAAAAGATGCAAGACTTTTTCTCACTGTTTGAACATACATGCATTCTCATGTTGCCTAGACTTTATTGGTGGTAATGCATTAACTGTATTTGTCAAGAAGCCAGAACAGTCATTAAACTACAAGACTGTGAGGGAGTGTAAATTACATACATGATACTATGGAACTCATGATGAAATACCACGTTATTTATCTACTCACTTCTTGAATAACATGAGATTAACTTTTGTTTACCAGTCTATTATATTAATCAGTTAAAAATGTTCTTAATTACATGGAGATAGTTCATATCTCCTCATTCTTAAAGCAGTATTGTTTTTCTAAACATATCTGGGTTGTGGGATCCTCTATAGGCCTGATTACTGTTGTATGAGTTGCATCTTAACAAATACTTTGCTTTTTTCAGACAAACTTTGGCATATACCTGATGAACCAGCCCTTGCATTCATCCCTTCCAAATATGTTATCTGTTGGGTCTCAAGTGCTTCCAGTGCTGAAGGAGAATATGGAAATTCAGCCCCCGACATCCAGTGAAGAAAAATGTTCAGGATAGATTCTCTGCTGGAGATGAGATTTCCATGCAAGTCCAGGGAAAAGTCAGTAGTCAGTTACTAAAAAAGAAAAAAAGCTTCTACTTTCTTAGTTCTGATTAAGGTCTTTTAGTTTTCTGTTTGTTGTAAATGTTATCAGATAGCAGAAACCTCGATAATTACAGCTCACCTACATGTTTATGCTTGTGATTAGATTGCAGCAGCCGTAAGTCTATTTTGCTCAATTGCTTCAGGATGCAACAAGTTTGATCAAGTTTTACTGGTGGATGACTCCCAAAGCAAGCGCAACATCATTGTCAGAAACCCACATCTCAGTGAAGGAAAGTAAACACAGCAATGCACTACTTCCTTAAGTTGCTTAGTTAAAACCACAGATGCAGAAAATATTATAGAAACATTGTGGGTGGAATGGGAACAGTGAGAGAGCGGCATGAAAGTAACCACTTGCCAATTCAGTCCATTCAACTTACCAAAAATGAAACTGAAGGTGATGTGTAGACAAGGCTGAAAGCACCAGAGAAGAGCGAAATTTTATTGGGAAAACTATGCCTCCCTCTTCAGAAGTGGTGTGTGAAGATGCCAGAAAGGCACAAAGATCAAGGAAGATTTGGTATGCCATTTGCAGAACACTAGTTTCACTCTGTGAAACTATTTCATGCATTCATTCTCAACTTTTCTCTCATTCCCATTTGCTACTTTTCCGTCTGATTTCTTTCATGTGATTTCGCCCACTGTTTCCTTACATATGTGTGGATGTTGACACATTTTTTTCTAATTAGAGCGCTTTCAACTAATGCAATCATCTAATGTTTTCTATCTAAACTCTGTTTATCCTCAGTGGTGTCTAATGGCCACTTAAGGGAGCTCTCAAAAGTTTGACTAGATAGAGGGAAAGTTCCTTCTCCATCCTGAACAGCTCAAAGCACTCTCTTTTTTTATTCTTTGTGCATTTGATAACATCCTTCTTAGGAGATTTTTCAGTTCTTCATTCTTCTAAATGTGACTCCTGCTTTTTGACTTCTGAGAACAGATACCTGAAAGTAGGACTTTGTCTGAAATATGAATTAATGCGAGAACTAAAAAAATAAATAAAGCAAGGCACACAGTAGAAAAAAAAACTCATGGAAAGTCAATGTAATGCAAGACTGAGCACACTGAGGCCAGGTGTTTTATGACCCCCCACATGAGTCCAGGCAGCCACAGGGAGATTTCATGCTTTCAGGAAGTCCTTCTGGAAAAGGAAATTCGCCTAGATTAACTGCTGTATTGCCATTTGGAAAGTGAAATTTTGACCTTGTTAAAAGCACTGTCAAAACTCTCATCCAGTGTGATTTAGGTCTTCCTTGGGGCAATTTTGGCTCAAACTGTGTGAAAGTGCTTCTGGCTGAAGCAATCCCTGAGTTGTTTGAGTATACCCCTGGAGGGGAGCAAGCAGTTTTGTGAAAGAATCAGTCAAAGAGTTATTCTGAAAGGGAAGCAACTACCACAGAGTGGGGTACAATGGGAAAAGGGAAGTGCATAGCCCAGTCTGTGAGTCAGAATTCAAAGATAGTCTTTTCTCTTTCTCTTTTTTTTTTTTCCTGGTTTCTTCTTGCTTGCTTGCTTTTGAAGAACTGGTTTTACTCACTTCAGCTGGAACATACTCTTATTAGTCTTTCAGCAGAGCTTTGTAATGGAAATGAGAAGAGACATTATCTGTTTCTTACAACCTGCCATAATACATGGAAAGAAAGAGGTATTTCATATGTATGTAAACTGAGGATCAGTTTTGAGAGTTGTACCTTCCACTTCAGAGCCCAAGCACTGCTCCTTGATATCTGCTTTGAAAAGCAAAAGTTTTATCTAATAGTCAATTATCTAACATTGTAATCAGCAGGCTTTTTGGAACCTCAAAAACAGTTTCCTGGTATCTAAATCTCTTAATTATTTTACTCTGCCTTTCTGTTATGCAGAGCATTGTTTTATTGGACAGAAAGCCAGCACAGCTCTGGCAAATTTAATACAAAGAGACCTGCTGTATGCTGACCTTCAGGTGATCTCTCATGCTTTGCTCTGTCCTCTTCACCTCACCAGTATGTCATTTGTTTAAAATGGCACAGAAGTTAGAAAAGGAAATTGAAAGCAAAGCTCAACAAGCTCTCTTTCACTTGTTATTGGATTTACTACAAAATAAGTCACTTTGGTACACTGGCTTGACAAATACTGCTTGTGAATAGCCTTAATGCAATGTATGATAATGAAGGATGAGAGGATTTGAACTTTAAAAATGTCATGCTTGGTCATTTTGACCTATTATTTACAGGCAATTACACTTTCCCTCTGCTATGGGTTAGTAATATTAGATCAAGAATAATTTTGTCATTTTACAGGGGGAAAAAAAGATTTTTTTGATGTATGAGCATGCTCATTAGGATATTCTGTGCATTTCCCAGAAGGCTCATCCTTGTGCTACAGTGATAGGAAATGTCACAACACTTCAGATTGATGGAATAGACATAAGGAATCTTTCACCCCAACAAAGGATATTTCCCTTCTAATAAGTGGAGTGTTTCTGCCACTATTGATATGTCTTCCCATCAGTAATGACAAATTCTTCTCAGTTCCAATACTCTATGGAGAATCCTGAAGTAGGAAGTCACTTTTAAGTGACATGCACTGTAAATGTGCAGAAAGAGCATCTCTCTTATAAGGTGAGAAAGACTGAAAAAAAAGACAAAACTTAGCATAATGCAAACCAAGGTACTGCAGGAATGAAAATGGCATAAACACTTCAACAAGCTGTATGTATTACAGTTCAAGATTATAATGTTCTATAAGGGGTGACTTCTCAATCTTCAGAGTATATAGAAAAAGGACCATCACCTATGAATATGGGGTCCTTCATCTAAGTTCTCGCATTACTGCAGAATTAATTCTTTGGACTAATTGCAGATACATGCTTACCTTATATTGATAAGAAATGTACTTAATAGAGTATTTCCAGAGTGCTGTAAGTAGAAAGTCCTCTATATATTTGATAACTAAGTCCATATTTCCTTACAATGAATTATTCAGACACATTCCATTTTCCATGAGACCTAACTCCTTCTCCAATCTCAAGGCAAGAATGGTGATTATGACAAGCTCTAATAATAGCCAGGAGGCTGAAATCACAAACCATAAACCAGCATTTTTAGGAGAAGCCTCTGGACTATGTTCTATCATATGACTAAGATATTTCAGATGCAGTTTATGATTTATATGCTTTCAATGACAACCATCAAAATATAGGCAAAATTTTAAGTCATCCTTCTGTCAAAATCAGACACTAATCAAAAAGAACTGCATAAAAAGCATGATTATTGTTCAGAAATTGTAGAGAGTATGCTGTGCATTTCTTCTTCAATCTGGTTTTTAACTTTCTTGTAAATGAAACCAATAAAATATATATTGTGCTTGACATGTCTACTGTTGGTGGTTGCATTCTTGACCTCTGAACTCATCAGATGCTAAGCTCTGCTTGGAGGCATTACCAGGCGCATGGGGTGAGTACGTGGCTCAGGACTGAAAAGATGCCTCATCTCTGCTGGGATTCACACGTGAGGTGATCTCCACGTATTGCGCTGATGTCCTCTGTCTGTCTGGTCAGCATGCCAATTAGTTGCACACTCAACTCAGGGACTGCACAATATGCACTAATAATCACTGATTTCCTTTAAAAGGTATCCAGAGGCAGTCCTGTTGGAGCCGTCTCTATTATCCAAAGGTTGAAGCTCTCCCAAAGGGTGATGGACAAAAGAAGGTTCATTTCCCTCTCCTTTGGCTGGAGGGATCCAACACCATCTTTCTCCACCACCTAACCCATCAGTCAGTAGGTAACACTAAGGACTTAATAGGACTGTGTGTGTGGAAATCACAGGGAAGGCTTGTCCCTCCCTTCTCATGAGGTTTACATGGAAATGATCTGTGATTCACTGAGACAGAGAGAGAGGGACATGGACACATTGAGGCAGGATCCACGCGTGACTCTGAGCTACTCATTCATGCTAACTTGGATTCATTGAGGGTAGGAGGGGAAGAAGAGCATGAATCTGTAACCCAACAGATAGGTCACTCCTATGGATGTGAAAGAGACGGGTACATCCCTGTCTCTCTAATTATACAACTGTCGTGAGGCAACTACTTGGACAAAACATAGACACAGCCCCCAGAGAAGGGAGGACAAGGCAGAGTGCTCCTCCTTTCTGCTGGGCATGCGAGATACTGGGTTACAGAGTCGCGTCCCCTTCCTCTGGCCACCAGCATTTAAGTACAAGGTGGAGCTTCAGCAAAAATAGAGGACAATGCTCCAAGCCTGTTCTGGAAAAGTTCATTAAGTGAAACATGAGTTTGACTCTTCAAAAAGCAGAAACGACAATGAACCCAGGCTTCTGCCTTCTTGCTAGTTATATCAGCCACAAGGTCAGAGTGATGAGGAAAGAATGTGTAAGGGAAAGCAAAGCGGCACCTCCTACAGTCAAAGTTTAAAAGAAAATAGTGGTACACATGCCTTTGCCACCCAGTTTGTAATTTTTTTAGGAAAGAAAGGATGTAGGTATCCTCAGGCCCATAAATCTTATTCGGAGAACTCAGAGTATGTCATCAAGAGAGGTGCCTCTTAAGCAAGGTACCATTTAAGGGGCCTGTCTTCCCTCCCTTTCATGTCAACTAGCTTACTTAGCTGCTCACCCAGTATGAAGGCAGTTGTGGGTCCCTTCCAGTGGAAAAGAAAACAGGCAGGTGCCCTACATAAGGAGCAAAGTGACTCACTTAGGACTGCAGGCAGGGATTGATGTTTGGGAGGTTTGACATGGGGCATCCGTGAGCATCACTGCCGTGTGCAGAGGTGCACCAGAAACCTCTGTGCAATAATCCCAGAAATATGTGTCACAAAACAAGTTAGTCATTTTTCTGATGGTGCTGTGAAATCACCCTCATGGGTGATGTTCAGGAATTGTGCTGTTGGGGAATAGATCATGGCAAAGGCATGATGGGGAACGGGGACAAACAACAAAATGCATGTTGTAGCATTTGCCACTAAAAATTGCTGAGGAGGTTCTCAAATACTCAACAAGTAAGATGAAATGTCAGAAATTAGGAAATTTGATTTAGTATAGCAGTTCCATGTCAAATTTGAAATGACATTGATCTCAAATGAAGAGCCTCTTTGCCTTGCATAGCTCATGCATAGCCTGTAATTTGGCGCATTTCTGCGTTAACCCCAGTTTCTTCTGTGAGCTGATCTATTCCTGAACTGCAACCAAAACTTGCCAACACACTGCAAGCAAGGACAGCATTATCAGCTTCTCCTAGGTAACCAGTATATTCCATCTTTAAGCCCATCTCATGCTTCTTGCTGTTTTTCAGAGGTAAGTTTCTCATCTGGATTAAAGTACTCTGGCCAGAATTGTTAATAAAGATATAATACCTCAGTCCAAAAGTGAAATCAGCTTTTGGTTTCTGAAAGGGCTGTGTTTGAAAAGCCATCCATGAACCATGTCCAGTCTGTTGTTTTCTGATACTTCTAATAGATGAATCAGGTAAAGCTGTTGAAAAATATGTAAATTATTATTTCCCAAGGCGAAACAAAACTAGAAGGCTACAGAAGGCCCTGCACTGCTGAACCCATTTATGCACTTCTACAAATGGAGAAGTGCCTCTGAGGTATTCATCATTCATGGATGTAATTCCCAGTGAGTCATGTATTAGATATTTGTAATTTCACTGGCTTAGGCAAATGCTTTCGTCTGTTGCTTATCCTTGGATATTTGCATTTACGGTCACATTAAAAAAAAGATTTTTCCAGCAAACATTTCAATACTGAAATGAAATTGAATATCTTATGTCAAATGTTTGTTCTAAGAAACAAGAATGCAAGATTTCTGTGTTTGGCTCACTATGCAAAGTTCGATGTGCTGATTTAACACACCTGAAAAGAAAAGGTTCTTGTCCGAGTTGCTTTATCTGTCAGTCAGTACTTGTAAAAAGCTGTGTTCCTCAGTAACATCTAGTCAGTTGGAAGAAAGGACCTAAGCTACAGGAGGTGGACACAGCTTGCAAACACTCATTGTCTAGGAAACTTCGCATTTGCCCATATATATATGTGTGTTTAAGCACAAGAAGTCTAAACAGTCAATAATTTTATTTTAGTCTCTGAAAATACTCAGAAAAAAGCGTGCACAGATTCTCTGAGGGAGCACAGGATGTGCACCCCGTTTTTTGTATCAGACCTACAGCAGCGCCCCTCACAACCAAACAGCTGCTGTCCCTGCAAACGGAACAGTTCTTCAGACATTTAAAAGTGCAGGATTAAGTTTTGTAATGCAGCGTTGTGCCCTCTGTCTTCCATCATGCACTAAGGAGCAGCTTACAACACATTTGCCAGCTGAACTCTGAGTAGCTCCAGGGACTAAGGACCTGTGACCCTTCCCAGGAACGGTGTGACCTGCCTCCACTGCGTGCCCCACTCAAATTTGTCCTAGGGATCCTGTCTGAAAACTGCCTGTGCTGTAGCCACAGAGTTGTATGTTGTAGCTGGAGCCTCTTAGAGCAATTAAAAGGCAATAGACATTGCTAATTTAACTTGCTAAGCTTGGAGGACATTTTGTGAACTAGCTGTGTGCAGTTTCATCTGAGAAAACTACTTCAACAAGTTCTCATGCTATTTCATGCTGTCTTGTACTGGCATCATGGAATCATTTGGTATTCATTCAATCTCACATGCTTTTCCCACTGGTAGGGCATGGTAATTTGAAGCTGTTTACGTGCAAAGTGAAGAGTATGTCAAGGAAGAGAGAATCTGACTTTTCATTGAATGGGTAACCTGAAACAATTGGTTAAATTAGTCAAGCAAGATTGAGAGCTGTGTGTATCAGAAGCATGCACGAAACATTAGGGAAAGTGCAAGTGGATTCCTACAGACCTTTTTTCTAAGGGCAAAACCAGCACGAACAAGCAATCATGTATTTAAGAAGCAAAGTAATCATGTATTTAAGAAGTTATATATGATCTAAGTGAGATTGGCAGGTATTGCAATTAGCATATTTATCTGCACTTATAATGTTCTGCTTCAAGTAAGAACATTTGGATTGGGAAGGTCATTCTATGCCGTTGTATTTCTTCTAATTTCATCCATCAGCCCAAAAATACTGATGAGTAAAATATAAAAAATAAAATAAAAGGAAATAGAATAATTCCCATGTTGTAGAAGTAATTTCACTTTGAAAACGCCTAAACAAGACACAGCTTTCTGAGTTGAAAGATTACGAGTTAGCCATGTAGTGATATTACAGGACCAGCCATCTGGAAAAATGGCCTTGACAATTGTCAAAGAGAAGAAAATCCAGCCATTCAGCAGTTAGAGGCAAGGCACACTGTTAGGCATCACATTCTGTGTGGAGAGGAATGCTTGCTGGAAGACAATTTCCTAAACATATGCACGCATATCTCACTGAAACTGCCCATATTAGGACATTTTCTTAAGTATGTATTGTTATGTTTCTGAAATCTCTGCTAACACACTTTATGCCACAAGAAGCAGGTAGATTGAAAGGTAAAGCAGTATCAAATGGCAAGTGCCATGAAACAATAGAATACTCTTGCTGCCTACCATATTCTCTATAGGCAAAAGCCCCATAACAATTCAGTTTAGAAAGAATATTGCAATAAAAATTAAAGTGAATAATGAAACTAAATAAGATTATCTAAGCCATCTAGAGTGCATTAACATAAATAAAAGAAACTTCTAGCTAGGCATGTGAAGCTCCATACCATAGTTCATTCTACCAGTTCTTGATATTGCAGCCCACTAACTGCTGGATCACTGAAATTACGTTGTTAGCTTATTCTTGAAAAAGAGGCTCAGGCTGCATAAGGACATGGTCATAAAGCCGCTACTAAAAGTAGTTATATGACAAAGTAAACCTAAAAATCATGGACTTTAAAATCATGTCTGGATGCAGAACTGTGAGGGGAAGGCCCCACAAGGGGACACTTTTTCTCAAACAGAGGAAACTTCTAACCTTAATCTTGCAGTGAAAAGCTGAAAAGCTTTCCAGCTGCAGCTAGACTTCCTGGTTCAGAAGCATGATTTTTTGCCTCATGATGCTGGCTTTATTTTGATATACATTCAGCCTTTCTTAACCTGGATTTTCTGTGGAAGTAATAACTTCAGCTGTCAGAAAGAGGATGTGTGATCATGAATGGCTGAGGAGATGAAACCTCTTAAGAGGCTGTCTGTACAATAAGAGACTGTGACTCCCAGCTGCCCTTTGGGCAATAGCAGTCATGAAGCCCAGAAATCTAACTGGAAATACAGCTACAAATTCATGAATGATCTTGAGAATTGGGAAATGCTGCCTTAAAAGTGAGCTCTCCCTTCCAACTTTCAGTTATTTTTCATTTCCATCTAAAAATAATGCTGCATGAACGTCAATGTCATCCAGATAAAATGTAATTCCTTTTCATTCTGATGAGTTGTTTTCTCAGCCAAAAAGTACATTGCAATGCAATAGCAACTTAATATGATTTAAAAAGAAATAGTACGATGGGCTTTAAGTGAATTCCTTCATGTGAAATTTTGTTCTTAGTGGTATTAATGCTAATTTCTGGTTAGCCTTTTGGTTGTCCAGTTGTCAAGCTGTGTTTAAAGGAACTTCTGAAGGTACCCTTGGGAACACAGTTCAAAATGCTGCTCCAAGCATTAGGGCTAGATCAGGTTTCTCACAGAATCACAGAATCATTAGGGTTGAAAGGGGCCTCTGGAGATCACCTAGTCCAACACCCCTGCCAAGGCAGAGTCACCTACAGCAGGTTACACAGGAACATGTCCAGGCAGGTTTTGAATGTCCTCAGAGAAGGAGACTCCAAACTTCTCCATATCAGTCAAGTTTCAAGTATTTCTGGGCAACTTCTTCATGTGGTTTTCCACGGGAAAGAAGAAACCTGTCCTTAGATCCTCTTAGAAATTCAGCTTCTGACTGTTGCTTCTTATCCTTTCACTGTGCACCTTTAAGAACACTCTCTGCCTCCCACTCATAGGTAATTATACTCCCTGCCCTTAGCTTTCTCTTCTCCAAGCTGAAGAAAGCTGCTCCCTCAGTCTCTCCTCATACATTATGTGCTGAAATCCTGAAACCTTCCTCTCCAGTGAGAAGTATGATGAGTGACTTCAAATGTCCTTTGCTGAATGCTGGAAGATTTAAGCCAGAGAACCCAACACATTGTCCCCTGAGCTACAGGGCTGAGCAATGTTCTGCTCTTCTAGTGAATAAGTGAGAAAGGTCATGCAGTTCATGCATGTACTATTTCTCTGGCAAGCTGGGTCAAAACGCTACATTATTATAAGACTAAATTCATTAGTTTGAAGACTTGGCTGTGGCACATCCACTTTTGGCCTTCAAAGACTGGCTCTGAATTTAGTTTTAAATGAAACCTTACAGTGAGCTCAGTGCATAGGTCTATTATCATGACTTACTGGCTGAGTCTCTTTTTGACTCAATCAAGGAAAAGTTTGTTTTTCTAGTTTTGGGGATGAAGAGCCTGTTTCATACATTCTTTGCAAAGCTGGAATGTGGTTGAAGTCTTGGTTTGAGTGAAGTCAGCAGCAGAATTAAACTCCTTTCTGCTGGGCAAACTCCTCCTCTAGAAGGTTGGAGGTAATCATATTTGCTTCTCTCACTATGGTCTAAGCAGATATTCTTAATACTCAGAAAACTGCTGTGTGACTGAAGCATTTCCACTTCTGCATGCCCAGTTTTCGATACTTAATAAATTTGGTTTTCTAGACGTAAGAGCTGAACACTCAGTAAAAACTGGGTTGAATGAACAGTCCAACAACCAAATATGTGTGCAACCCATGTACTTCTGAAGATTCAGACAAAGATGTACCACTTCCTAATTTACTAAATCAACTGCATCCGAAAACAGTTAATCAGCTTTTTCTTTGCCAGCAAGCAAAAGGAAATTGACAGCTATTGATGACTGTGTCTTTGTGTTTCCTCTTCAGCATATACAATGAAGAAAGCATGAATGAGACAGAAATAGGTAAATGAGATTTTCAGACAATCATGCGAATGAAATGAGCCATTGAGCAGCCTCATATTTCTCTCCCTGGTACCTGGCATGCTGCTTTGTCACAGTGCAACCCATGTTTAAAAACCATAATCACATGGGAGCAGAAAATCCTCCCTCAGTATTATTCTGAAATCATTGTGCTCAGGTGATGAATAATCTACATGAATCCCAAGGCGATGAAGAACCAGAATCAGCAGGATAGTTTCATTGGAAAGAAGTTGTAGAGCAAAAAATCTTTGTCTGCTGAGACTGCAAAGCTCAAAATAATTTCCAGCTTTTTTGTTTCCTTTTTCTGTTGTGAAGCATTACAAGGTATAGGCTAATTTTGCTAGGGTAGCAGCTGAACTTAGTGAAAGTGAAAATATGGTAGGGTATCCTTGCATCCAAGTCTTTTATAATCAGAGAAAGGTCATAAAAACAAGTCAGTCAACATTTCTTGCCTTTATGGACTTTTGTTTGATGTGATATCCTCATATGCATATTAGCTAGCTGAACTACAGAGGAGCTGCACATAGCTGGGCTATTCCAGCAGATGTCTTGGAAGACTCCCAAGAATTCAATATTTGCAATGAAATGCAATTGATCTCAAAGATGAACATGAGTATATTAGAGGAGGATGGCCAAACGGAGGGAGAAGGGTCATTGAGAAGTTATCAGATCAGTCCCTTAGCCCTAAGCTCACTGCAAATTTATGTCCACAACTCTCAAGGGGTAATGAAGGGATCAAAAAGGATCCCTGGTTCTAGCATTGTTTATGCCTGGTCCATTGCAGTGTAAGGGAGAGCTGGATGGGGGGCCAAGATGGAGATCAGCCAGACATCTGGAGTGGGCAAGGATAGTGGGTGTCCCTGGGAGGCTGATAAGGACAACTCAGTGCCCTCAAGGCCTGCACCTAGGATGAAGTGCCCTTTAAAATACACAGTTGTCTATGTGACAGTCGGGATCATTTTCCATCTGGAACAGAAAGTAGCAATGACTACTTTGATTAAGTGGTTGTTCTGCTTCTGTACAAGCCTGGATGGCATGGTCAGACAATTCCACTGCTTTTCTCCCTGTGTTTTCTACATGCCATGTAACTGAGCTGAGCAAGGACCAAAGCAATTTCCCCTTTATTGTTTTTACAATAAATATCTGGACTTGGGAACTTCTGTCACCTGTGGGCCGACACAGGCTGACGCAGGCAGGTACACAGGCTATAGCAGACATTGTGTTCAGAGGCTTATACACATGTAGGCTAATATGCAAAGGACAGCTTTTGATGAAAAGGTTTTGCTGATCTGGTCAAGTAGATCTTATAATCACCACCAAGCTGACAGAGATCTGAGAGATTACTATTACTGTGCTCCCTGTACTTGTAGTTTCTCTGATGAAGGCTGTATATTGCTTATCCTTTATCAGCAGAGCTTTAGCTGTTCTTAAAATTTCCAAGGTGGAATATAAAGAAGAAAATTCTTGTCAGACAGATGTTTGCCACCACTGATTGATGCTCTTGCAAGAGATAATGTCACTTGAAGAGGATCAATTAGCAGCATTTATCTTTCTTTCATCATAAATCTCAGTACAGCAGGAAATAGTATAAAACTTGAAAGAAAGATAAATGAGTCTCATTAGGAGGAGTGAGGTATGATTAAACAATAGAGTTCAGCAGGGTGGGTAACATATCAGGCCAGCACTGAACCAGGGAGGACTCATCTAATTGTCACCAGCTTCCCAGCCCAAAGGAGTGGCAATTCAGAAGTTAAACATAGGTCCCAAGGTACTCCATCACAATGCTAAAAATTACGGTTCAGGCAGATCCCTAGAAGTGAACTCAGAAGAATCCCTGAACTGATAAGTTCATAATTAGCCTGAGGGATGACAGCTCACGATCGGTTGTGCTTACCCGTGGTGTAAGCTGGTAGCATCTCACTGACTTCCATGACTCTTTTGATATCAATGTGCCCATGAAAAGGCAAAAGCGCAGTGAACGTTTTTCTGTGTAATTTCTGTAAATGGCAAAACTCCTTTTGATTTCAAAAGAAGCAGGACAGAGCTGTTTGCTTAATTATAATAAGTCCTCCCTACCAAGTGTAATGGAAATTAATGTGAATCTCTGTTCACTGTTTTACCCTGCTGTGCCTGAAGCTGGAAGGAGATATTACTTTCCATCCAGTGAAATGAATGTGGCACTCACTCTCCTCAGAATCTCTTTGAAGCATCTGTGCTTGAGGCAGAAGCTAAGGTCTGAAACTGAGGCATTTTAACAAGCAGTGTCAATGACCTTGTGCCTAGCACAGTGCCTAGACAAATAATTGCATCACTATGCTGTATGCTGGTGCTTACCTAACGCGCTGTTGTGCAAGAGAAAGTATCTGAGAGTCACTTTGCATGTTTGACAGGGGTAAGTGGCACAGCAGCTTCAATTGGATTGTACACAACCAGGGCAGCTTGCTTTCACCTGAAGAGCAGGAGACCTGATTTTCCTTGGCCTTGCTGCCTGGACACTGTCATGTCTGCCCACCATGGCCACCTTCTTTCCACTCCATCCTGCTCACTCTGCTGCAGGATTGGCCATCTCATCAGCTTTATCAAGCAAGTGAGCCACATGCACTGCCCTGCGACTCCCACCACAAGGTGTGCCCTACCCAGGAACTGCAACATGCCTGCGAGGTTTTACCAGACCATAGCAGTACCATCTTTCCCTTGCTTTTCAAAGGCAGTTTTAGGCAGCTCCAATACCTTGAGGCCTGGGTCCCTTTCTGTTCCTGAGCACCTGGTTGAAGCAATTGCCCCATAACCTGCTGATTCACCTGTAGCTCGTGTTTGCTAGCTTCTGCCCTTTCCACCCAGGTATAGAGCCTTGTCAGAGTCTCCAGGGCTGTCCCCTGCAGCTTAGTCAGCTTGCAGCTCCTCTTGAAGGTGAGTGGGATGCTAAGAACGGGGAGAGATGGTAGGAAGCCCCCAGGGAAGTGTGCAAGGCTGTGGAGTAGGGCACTTCACAGCTCTATTCTCCATTGAGTAACCTTCTTTCAGAGGATAGGTTACTCAGAGCTGAAGTCTCAGTAGTCAAAGATCTTGGTTAAAAGCTATAAACTCCACATGGTGTAGAACCCATCCCATCACAGATCTGGCACTGAGGACATTTTATGTGTTTTTTTCCCTTGCTGTATGAGATAAAAAACACACACAGGTGATGGGACTTAATTATTTCTATTTATCTCAAGGTGAATGAGGCAGGGTGCTCTTGTCCTTTGACCTTCTCAATGGTCTAAAGACTGTCTTTCTGTGGAAAGCAGAAAATGATGTCCTGGAAAAGGAGGAAGTTGATATTTCAGGTTCTTGAAGCAGATGAAGGAATTGAGCTGTAAGCTTTCATACTGCGTGTCAGCAGTGGGAGTGGCAAACTCTGCAAGAGAGAAGCTGCTCATGTCTCTTGTCTACAAAACACCCACAGGGCTCCATCAGACCACAGAATAACTCAGGTTTACCAGGACTTCAGAGAAGATATCTTGTCCATCCTCCACACTGCACCTCACCAAAATGTCAGGGCAGAGATTCACCTCATCTGTCTGCAGTCCCATCTCGTTGCACAGAAAAGTGTAGGAAGGGGTTATCACCTTTGCATATCTGGTGGAATGAGAGGGAGAGATGGAGCAGGGGACCTTCTACAAGATAGAAAAAGAGGGAGAAACTGGATGATAAAAAGATTAAATTAAAGGCAGGTCTCCCTAGGCAGGTATCCCTATGATCTTGTTTTAAACTCTTTGTTAGTTGATTAGTTTACGATCGATACCAAAAGGCATCACTTGCTTTTGTTGGCCTGCTCCTGACCACATGAACAACTGCAAGAACAGATTCAGTAGAAAGAAAACTGGATTTCAGAACAGTTCCTCTAGATGGCAAACTTTATCTATTCTATTTATCTTATCTATTCAAAAGCAGGTATGTTTAGGCTCAGCCTCACTGGAAAAAAAACATCTTACACTACTGGGACCATTCAGTCAGTTCTGGAGTATCAGTTCCTAGAGAGCTAAGCAAATTGTTATAGGGAAACAAAATTATTGATGATGCCTCAAGTCCTTGAGAAATGCAATATGATGTGGGAAGTACAACAATTAAATTTTGTTTGAAATATGACATATCTTGCAAACCTACTTTTGCACAATGAAGATGTTGCTCACCTTGCTCCCAGAGGCTGAATGTGCTGAAAGTGAGGAAAGTCTCTCTTTCTTTCTGCACAACTTCTTTAGATATTTTGCTTTTAGATACTTTGAAAGCTGATCATTACTTTCACTGTTGCTAAGCCAGTGAGGAATGGGTGTAAGGAATCTGAAATAGAATGAGGAAATCGATAAAATTGCCTCGAGAGCTGATCCTGATCTAAAGCCTGTATAATTGGTAATGACTCCAGTGGACTTCCTGGCATAAAATTGCCATAAGATGACTGGTCTTGTATGCACCAAGTATTTAAATCTTAGAGAAGAATGATAATAAAGATCGGCTATTTTGCATCCTAGGTTGCCTTATGAACAGCTATAAAGTAAGTGGGATGGTAATGTTGTGACAAAGACTTCAAAGTGTATTAGAGACTTCATGGTATTAAGTGTTTTACTGAGAAGCAAGACAGCAAAGGATCAAGCCCATATCTCTGGCAATCAGAATATAGTCCTAGCCTTTATGCTTCATGCAACAGAAATGGAGCTTCCAAAACTACTCATGGCATTTATGAAAACCCCACTCTACTGATGTGGCATATGGGGCTTTATACAGCAGAATTTGTCATTCTGCATTTTCTGTGTATAAAAGAAACAAAGTCTGCAAAGGCCGACGCTTGCGTCCAGCACTCTGCTCTTTGCATTGTTCCTGCATGCTCCTTGCTGAGACCCTGCCTCTGTTCCTTTGCCTGCATGAAACAGCTTGTGAACACTTCCAGGGAGAGAACTTCATTCATTTCCCAGGTGATACTATAAATGTCATTTTGCTAAAGTGTGATAAATGGAATATTTCATCAATATTCTTACGGATTTTGCCATGGCACTAATGATCTCTCTGAATTTTAACGTTCAGTTTGAGTTTGTCCTGTTTTAGTTTCAACACATTACTCATTATATCCCCCAACCTCCATTTTCTTTCCTTCCACTCTTGACGTTGTGCACCCTGTCACGCCTCTGACTAGTCTGTAAGGGTCTCAGACCATGGATTTTTACTCGCTCTATAAGATTTCTGAGCAATCCTTAACTGCTGTACAAATACATAATGATCCTAGACAAACTGCTTGCTCAGCCTCAAGTGATTTGTCTTCCTTTCTTGTCTTTTCACTTATCAAACAGTCTGATCCCAGAAATTGCCTACAGCTTAACCAACCTTTCTTAGTTTTCCTCAAATTGGTCAACCCATTCAGGAGATAATTGCTGAAACCACTTGACCTCCCTCTGACTCAGGATTTGCTTTCTAGCAGAGGAATGCTCAGACCTCTGTGCAGTTTTGCTGTTAACATCTTAGCCAAGTCACCTCAAGAGAGCTTCTCTTCTCACCTCTTTGATGAGATGCCTCTTTGGTTGGCTTCCTTCTGCTGCCATGTTGCATTGAGCACTCATGTTCCTGACACCACCTCTTCTTCTTGCCTTGAGCTCCCCGCCTTTCACTTCCCTGGTGACTGTGCCTGCCCTAGATAATGAATTGGTTTGTGCCTGTTTCTTGCATAACTATTCCAGTCAGGGCACCAAGAGACCTGTTTTCTTTATTTCCTCCGCTTAGGGTCACCATGTGCACCTGAACTCTTTCTGATCAGGCGTCAACCGTCCCTCAAAATAGCAGGGAAGTGGATTAGTCTAATTCCTGTGGTTTTTGTTGAATCAGAGGCATCTGTTGACTAGGAGAATGTGCCATGTCCTTAACATGCCAATATACAAAATGCATGACAATGTAATTGAGGTCATCCATATCAATAAACATGACTGAATCCTTGTGTTGTCCAGAAGAATTAATTCCCCCTATTTTGACAAGAAAGCAATAATAACTTAATCTGGCATTATTAGAGCAAACAGATTTTTCTTTGGATTTTTCCCCCCAGTTTTACTGCTGAAGGAGAAACTAAAATCCTAACTGGCTTTGTTTATAAGCAAGGACACAGCAATCATGATCCGGTGCATGTAGTGTACTGAGGAGCCTTCTTCTTCCTCCCTGAGGCAATGGCACAACACAGCCTTTTAGAAGGTCCATAGATAGCCAGCCTTTGCTTTCCCTATTGCATCTGATTTCATATCCTTTGCATATATTTAATATATCTCTTTAAACTGACACAGGGTGATGGGAAGCCCTGCCTTTTAGCTCTTAGCTCCTCAGTGTGACTGAAAAATTACATGTTAACCCCTTCCAAGAGATGAAGGATGGAAATGCGTTGTGGTACCATATTTTCCCCTGGTACTGCGATAAGCCCTTATGCAAGACAGCCTTGGTCTTACCTCATGGCAGAGAGGAACAATCAGCATCTGAACTGCCTGTTTTCACACAGCAGGTATTTCTTTCATCTGAATTAAAAGATGTCGCTGTCTGATAGATGCACGCAGACCTTCTCTTTCAAGGTCAGAGTGTCCCAGAACATCCAGATAAATGGTGGAAAATCTTTTGGAAATACATGTGTGCTAGTGCTGAGAAAAATGACGATGTTACTGACTCTTATGCTGAATAAGCAGTGAAGGAAACAGTGGCCTCTGACAATGTGCCAGCTAGGGAATTTGAGAAAAGGATATATTTCCTCACAGATTTGTATGTGAAATATGCTGTGGTTGCTGCGTATTGCAGCCAAACATTACTCAAGTTTAGACTCTTCTTCGTTCCTTTTCTTATTTTAACGCTGGTACTTTAGATGCATGTGTAATAAACCGTGCCTCCACTTTTTAGGCACTTTTATTTCCTCTCTTCTTCACACCATTTGGAAGTGGATCTCTGAGCGGTGCTCGAATATGTATTTTTCTTGTATTGTATCTTTAGAGCACCTCCAAGTAAGAATCAATGGGAAGAACCCAAGGAAATTATTTTTGGCTTCTTTTTCTTGTTGCAAAGGAGCAGGTCATGTAAACTAAACACAATCCCTATATCCTTTACTCCAGGCTATTCCCCTGGGCTGGAGTAAACCCAGAGGGCCAGATCTCTCAAGAGGAATTCAGTGCATGGAGGCTATATTATCCTCTTGCAAGGTGCACAAGCAGCTGTATAGGTAAGTTTTTCTGCCCAATAGAAAGTGGGAGGAGTGAAATGGGAGAGCAAGTTACAAACCTCTTCTTTTACTTCCAGTGGGCAATGAGTCTGGAATGACTGGGCTCTTGTTTTAACCTCCCTTGCATTGCTCTAACTGAGGACTAGTTTAAGCACAGCGTAAGTAAAATCTGAGCTCATGTTCTGCTGTCTCCTTCATTAAATGTGCAGTAGCGTGCAGGTTTGCAGTTCTTCATGAGTTCATCATCAACTTTTTTGATGAAATATAAAATGCATGAGTATAGATATATTATGAGACTTCTCACAAATCAGAAATGTCTCATCATGCTGATGAAATGAAGTTTTGGAATGAAGAATTTCTTACCTACCTCAATAACAAATGTGATGGATGTCTTACCCTATCCTACACTGCAGTAGACATTGATGGCTGTGTATCATACTTCTAAATGTGAAGACAAGCTAACAAATTCTGTGCCTCTGGAAAAGCCACGCTTTGTAAGCCCAACCTATATATAATGTTATACTGTGTTCATGCTGATAACAAATACTAGGTGTATTTTATTACAAAGAGGGCAAGAATGGCTGTCAGGGGGATGGCATTTTCAAATGATCCATCCCTAATCTGCTCTTCCAGAGCACGCCCCACATCTTGTTACTGTTGTTCTCCTTTTCTTTGAATGATTAACATGAGACTTTTCCAAGCAGGATCTAACCTTCAGAGTGCCTAGTAAGTATCAAGTGCTTTTGGCTGCTGGTGTTCAGCTTCCCTGGTTCCTAGAGCAGAACCGTCTCAGACCTCCTTAAAAACAGCATCATAAACTTTAACCTGAAGTCCCAGGGATGCAGTGTAACACTTTATTGGAAAACCATCAGTCACTGCACTATCACAGTCATATATTTCCCTGTACACAGGGATAGGTGGGCATCATGGGCAGAAGCTGGCATCTAAAGGCCAGTCCAATATTCAGAGCAAAGCAAAGGCTGCCATCACTGGAGATGTGAAAAGAGGAAGAAATCCCCACCTAATGGCTAGCCAATGGTCATAGCCTAGCCTGGGCTTCCTCTGTAAAAGGTTTTTCTAATGTAAACAGTGCTCTTTAAGTTTCTAGGAAGCCCTGGGGAAAATAGCTGGCTGCACAAAAGACTTTTGTTGTTGCCTGACCAGTTGGCTCACTCAGCATCTTACATCTCCCCACTGCCTTTTGGTCAGAGTCATGTTATTATGAGTATATAATTGCGTATTTAGCTGCTAGCTCCTCTGTTAGAGCTACAATTTAAAATAATAAAAGAATCTAATTTATATCAGTGATGCTCTCCGTATGAGTTCAACACAAGGCTATAATAAGCTAATTTATAAATGACACATATTTTCCCCAAAACCAGACAAAATGAAAAGTAATAATGAGAAGGACTGACTGGTTACGTGCTCATGGGAGCTCTTTCCAAAAATAGGTCTGAGCTGGTTAAAAATGCATTTGCTAAAGCATACAAGCAATTTGGAAGTTTCTTTACATTTTTCATGGGAAAATTTGCCCAGTTCACAAATAATTGAGTCAGAGGGCATTTTGATAGGCTTTTTTTGTAGCAAGAGTTAGAAGTAACATTTGCTTCACGCACACTGTTGGCAAACTGATTTTAATAGTTTGCAATTTGATTTTTGAGGAGTCAAGCTGAGGGTTAAGAGAAGGCTCTTAGACACAAGCAAATTTCCAAAGCAATCTGAGACTCTGTTCACTAATTGAAGTCAGTGTCTGGAAGCATGTTTTAACATGACCTTCAGGAAGTTCTTTAATTTGTTGTTAATATTTCAGCCTTCTCTTTTCCCTCCAGTATAAGCAGCAGCTTCATACAGCTTGCTTTATTTTATTCTTCACCGCGCCTCAGCAAGGGCAGGAAAAAGAGCTGCTGACACTGAACCAGGAGAAATAGAAGGTGGCCATTCCTGCAGAAGATGCCTCTCTCTCAGCAACCTGACACAGCAGGGCGGCTGCCCACAGATTAGGAAACTGGTTGAAACCCTCATCATTACCCAAGAGAGGTTGTTGCCTTTGGGTTACCCAAAGGGCTGCAGCAGGTCAGTGCTGGCACTTCCACCCCTGCTTACCAGGAGGCTGAGTCAGGCCCTTTCCAGCTGCAATCATGCCATTGCATCTCGTGTTCATGACATCAAGCCTCAGCTGCTTTTGCTCACAGCAGGGCAATAAAACAGATGCTGCAGTTTCTCTTGGGTTGCCTTTGCCCAAACCATTCAGCTAGGCATTGCTTCACTAGTACTGAGCATCATTTCCCCTTCTGGTTCTCGCTTCCTTGGGGATATCCCTCTCATCGTCTCTTCCTCAGTGTTCAAGCCAAAATCACAGGAGAGCTTTGTTTCCCTGGAAATGTTAACCTGCCTTCTGGTTTAGGTAACATGGCAAGAGGAAGAAACTGAGCTAAGACAGTGCCAAATAAAACCAGAATGCTCACAGACTGATGGCTGCAACTGGGGCCAAATGCAAAGCCTATTCCTCACCCAAGCTGTCTCACAAAACCACCCAAAACCTCGCACAGACATTTTGTACCAAGACGATATTCAACTGGTTGTATAAGCACTAACTTGACTGTACACACTGCTATTCAACTATCCTGAAAAATGCACTGTAGCATCTTCTTATTCCTGTATGGGAACAGCAGTAGTAGGATGAAAAAAACAATGTCTTTTTTTACCACGTTTAAAGTGGTGCAATCCAAATAAATGAGACACTATAAATCTTTCCACTTCATTGGCACAGAAGGTGAGCTCTGTGCTCTCCACGGTTCACACACCTTTATGTTAATTCTTTCAATGCCACCTCTTTCAGCCTGACAACAGAAATCATTGTCATTTTTTACCCTGGGAGGAGCTCAGATGCTGTGGGTGGTGGCAGGACATCGAGCAAAGAAAGGAAAGGACTACTTGCTCTTCTGCATGCTCAGCAACATGCTTTCTTGGAAGGGGCAGAGCTTGGCAGCACTAGGAAGAAATTTGCTTTCCTTTGACTCTTTGCAAATGCACAAAATTCCATGACTACAGAGCACAGTATCATTTGTTGTAGGAGAACAAACTAATGGGAGCAAAGGTGAGGCTCCTCAGGCATTTGCCACAAATTTCAATGTACATGTTAATTTTTTTCTGCCTTTTGCTGGAAAATAACTCACAACATACCAAACTATTTCTAGGTAGCAGCAGCTAACAAAGTGGATATATAAGTGTGTTACAAACTCTGCGCTCAGCTATATCTGGTGTACTAGTGCCAGACCACTAATAGTTGAAGAGAGCTTTCTGCAAAATGAAATTTAGTCACAGAAGAAATGCTGATATTTCGGAAGTATGGGATATTTAGCATGGATTTAGATGAAAACTTGATTATTTTTTTCTTTTTACTTATAAGCAAAATATTCTTATTTGGAAATTGAAAACTGACTTTGAAATGCATTTTTTATAATGTTGAAATACCCAAATTATTAGCATAGTGTCCAGTAAAAGTTAAATCCATAAGAAATTGGAACCAAGTCAATCAAAAAACCCTCCAGGCTCCACACCACAGTCCTTCAGTTGCCCAGTACTGAATTGTTTCAACCATTCTCTCAAAAAACATTGCCTGTTCCCCCAAAGCATTTTATTTTCATGGAATATATTCTCTAGGAGACAATGTGTTTTGATCGCCAAGAAACTTTCCAAAATTTTACCAGAGTAGTAATGCAGAGCACTCTGAGGCCATGTCTACATTTCCAATCCGTTCAGAGCAATAGGAGTGGCTCCACAGAGCATCGCCGCTGTATCTGGCTGAGGGATTTTTTTCACTTGGTGGACTGAATGCTTATTTGTGATTGAAGTTTGATGCAATTCACACTCTTTTAGGCCAAGCCAAAGCACAGGAACTGGGAGAGTCACTTCAGCACACCCTTCTGATCTGGACTAAAATGCTAATGAAGGTGCATCATGAATATGAAGCTGACTCACACTAGCAAAAAGTCCCACCTGCTTACACCATTAGCTGTTGAATGACATTTATATGCTGAAGTACTACTCACTGATGAAATAAGGTATCCAAAGCATCCTATAAAAGGGTTTGGTTTTTGGGGGGTAGTGGATCTTTGCTGAAAGACAGAGTACCAATTGAATTCCCTGTTCTTTTTATGTTTAGTTTTCTATCACTCTGTAAAAATTGTTAATGGAACAAGTATTACTTAGGTATAAATGACTGAACAGAATGTCTGGGCTTAAAAGCAGAAATGCACAGCACACTGTGTTAGTTAACACTTCTTATCAAAGCCTTTGCTACACAAAGAACTGGGTTTAGACTACAGTAATCACTGGTACTTACATCCAGCAGCAAAAACGGGAAAAAATTCCACTTTCTCAAGATGTACAATATATGCTAAATAAGAATAGGATCAATTTCCTGTTATTTACTTTATCTCATTAATTTACTAAATTACCAGTGGACCGTAATTCCACTTTTGCTTTTCAGACTCACTCAAACACAAACTGTACTTGGTCCTTAAGGGTATACCAAAAGAGGACAGACTGTAAAACATTAATGATTTAAATAATAAAATAATTAAATAATAATAATAATAAAACCCCAAATAAAAACAAAATCCAAAATAACAGGACATAAGCATTGTCACTTTAAGAACAAGGTGCTGAAAGCTGCTGAAGAAAGAGTAATGAAACACTTCTATCAGCTCACAGATTGGCTTGTGTTATCAGCTATTTTGGTTAGAAGCCATGACAATGATTTTCTGGCTTGAATATCATAAAATGTTTTCATTTAGAGTAATTATACTGATAAGACCACACTTCAAAACATATAAAACAGCCCCCCTCTGCTTTTACAAGTAGGCACGTGATGTCCTGAGTTTCCTCAGCCTAACAGTCTATTTCAGTCATACTTACAAAAATACTAAAACATCCAACTTCATCATGTCAAAGCAATGCCTCATGATGCAATCATCTTTGGTTGGACCTCTTACTGTCTTGGGGTTGAGTGTTTAGGCTTAATGCTTAAGTCAGCTGATGCACTGTGTGTGATGATTAGCAAAGTTTTTTGTGCTTGTCTCAGAACTGAAGTCTGTTTTTTTAATTCCTAGTGGCTCTTACAAAACTAGTATAGTAAACTGAGCTAAAGTCCATTCTTAATCATTTGTATGTCAGCAGCAGCATTGTTAAGGAAGAATAAATCAGTTCTACAAAGCCACAAAAAATCATACTGTTCGAAAGGAGTAACTAGAGGCATCACTTGGAGCATACCATAGACCCATTCAAAATAACGTGAAAATTTCTTAATTTTCATATTCTGAATGACTTTTGCAATACTAAGTAATTTTAAGATGAAGAGCATATGGTGAGAAAGCACCTGAAGACAATGTATTTCAAACTCTTCCATGTTACATTTGTGCCTTCTTTTTGAGGCATTCTTTTCAAAGGCAGAAAGGTGAATAATAAGCAAGTTTGAATTGTTTTCCAGGAATTTTCAGCATCTTCTGCTGTAATGGTATTCTATTAGTTCCTAAAATTTAGTGCACACACAGAATTTTAGAGAACAGTTTTAAGACCTACTAGCTAACATCTTTACTCTCTATACTGGTGTGCATGACCTCATCAAGAACAAGAAGACTTTAAATCATGGCCGTGGTGCAGATTTATAAGATCAGGGTAATTAACAGCAGAAATAGTGAGGGGTATATGCTGGCATTAGATCACAGACATCCTTTGATAAGCCATGAAGGAATGACATTTTTTGGTAATTTGAAACATCATATTAGACCTGTATATAGGCATGGAGTAATGAAAAAAATAGAACTGTAGCTTTTCTTATTATCGTTAGTCAAAAGACAATACCATAAAAATAGTATAGTAATTGTAAAACTGAATTGGAATTATTTTTTTAGTAAAGTTAAATTGAATAGTTCTGCAAATCATTATATCATCTCTTGAAAGTTAATGTTCTCTTTAAAACAGTCATGTTTACTTAATGGTCTTGGACATCCCCTGAAACAGTCTATTCTATTGTACAACATACTGAACTTTTCCACCTAAGTTATGTGAATGAAGAAAAAAGAAAAGTTGAGCCAAGACTGTATCTTTTATTTACATCTTTGATCAAATCTCCTGATCCCCACCAAGCAGAGTGTAGACGCCAAAGAAATCTGTAGCAGAGCTGATAATAAGCTGCATGTCATTCTCTGGTGCAGAAGGTATTTGGGAATATAAAAGAATTCTAAATATCTCTTGGCTAGCTGCAAAAACATCAATAGATACAGTACTTCAATGTGCTGAGTTATTAAACATATTGCACTTAGATGTGAGAAAGCTGGAGTCCTGTGCGTAAAATGAAGCAGCATCTCTATGTAATGAACATAAAAGGAGAGTGATTAAATTCAGTAAACATACCTCCAAAAATCATCATCTTGAAATATTAATTCTATGCAGTGTGAAAAAATAGTTTCTCACTATCCTTCTGCAAGCTAATTTGTATCCAACATGTCACTTCATGTAACAAATATCTAACTGAACACTTACCTGATTTTTGAAGTCACACCAGGAGTTTGTGCAGTTCTTAGTAGGATGATTAAACAAAGAATGCCCCATTGCCTTGCTGTCTGAATAGGGGACATTTTACTTTGCTGGCCTGCATGGACACATCTGGCTCCCTCTACAAAGGAGTTGCATAGGTGCATTTGTAGCTCCTTCTTTAAGCATAAAGCTTAATGTCATTGGAGCTTCAAATTCACTACAGCTACTGGACATGGCACAAACAGTCTAGTAGGGTTAAAGCTTTAATCAGAGATTGCCTAAATTTGGGTTGCCTCTGCAGGGCCTTTTCATTGCTTAGGCTCTTTCGGTGCTCACATCCTTTTGCATTAGGTTTTCTTAAAATATAGTTAATAGAGGCTGGTTGCTTATAGTGAGTGTGCAGAGTCATGCTTGTGAAAAGGAGCATTAAGACGCAAGAAATGATGGCATTTAAAACTAAGTTAGGAAGGAGGCATGCTTCTGAGGCTTATATCTGCGGAAAGGAAGCAAAATGCCACTCCATGTCATTGTGGAGTCACACTCACTTGCCAGTAACATAGACATTTTTTGTTGATGATTTGTGTAATGATAACTTGATGGTGATGGCCAGTCACCATTTGGCTGCATGAAAACATGTGGCATGTGGCTGTCACTCAGAATTAGTCTGCCCTAAGGTATTTACTAAATACAGTGAAGCTTACACATGTCCTCTGGTCAGCACATTGAAAAGGAGTCAAGAAGCTTACTCATCCAAGAAATACAACATAATTAAACCCTCCAACTAACTCTGAGAAACCTCCTACACCCTAAATAGTCAGTTTTATGACTTTTTAAAAATAAACATTTGTGCTTGCATTTCCCTCCCCCCCCCTTGCAATAATCCCCCTTTTTTCACATCAAACATATACAGTCATACTAGGGATCTCCTGTATATTTAATACCTTCAGTGTGCTTTATAGTTTTAACCTGTCATTTCCAGAAAAGATTAGAATTATCTAATCTATTTATGCTTAATTATTGTTTTCTAAAAGAACTTGGCCGCATGCACTGACTAATAGGCAAGACTCTCTTCTTCCTGTCGTTATTCTACCTACCTGGGTTTTTTGTTCCCAAAAAATAAATAATTCTCAGCACTAAGGATGAGGAATTGCTAGTTTATGCTAATTGTGGTTGAAAAAAGATGAAAAACCAGGCAATCACATAAAATGACAAGCAGTGAGAAGAGGAGGTGTACAACACTGGGTTTAAGCCAGCTTTGCTTTCCCCTAACTCAGCACTGCTCAAAGAGGCTTCTAGCTTCTGGTGTATACTTAGATGCTGTAAAGTGGCAGAGTAGCTGTAACAGGAGGACACTTAACAGAGAGTTTCCATAACCAAGGGAACTATCCATGCCCTCTCTTCTCCATCAATCCTCCCTCTTGAATTAAATTAATTGGGCTTCCCTATTCCTTCAGTTTAAGGTGATCCACAAAGGTTAACTGTGGAATATGGTCCAAGCAGAACGAGTCATGGAGACCTTGCTCTCTAGCAATACATTGTGAATGGAAGAAAATAATGCAGTCTTCCCTTTTCTGTTTCATGTAAGAGCATTAAAAAGGAACTTATGTATTGCCTTTTTTGTCATTATAAAGAGTCCCAGGGCTGACACTTGGATATCTATCTTTCCCTTTGTTTTTCAGCAAGAACAATCTTGACTGGCAGAGTATGAATTTCTGACTCTTATATGGGACTTTTGCAGCTTACATCTGACTTTCTTTTACCCATATGAGTCTAACAGGAATCACTACAACAGACCTGAGTGATGTTGGCCCACCAAGCATCTCAGTGTACCCTCATCTGTTGTAGCTGGTAGAATCCTTGAAAATCCTGAATCTGGATTCAAATGTGCAAATAATGAAACTGGTCAGCAAGGGTTTGAGGGGACCTACTGCAAGTGTGAGTGTATCACAGAAGCAGACTCACAGTGCATCATCCCTCTTGCTTAACCAGCCCATCAATTAGCTACTCACACCATGATGTAACCAAATACAGAGAGAAAACAAGTTGGAAAGAGAACTTAACACTTAAAGAACAATCTTCCAGCTTGTGCCCCCTCCCCCTCCCCTTTCCCTTCAGCAGGCAGGATTAGGCAGTGGAACAGCACACAGAGCTAACTGGAAATATCTGTGTGCTGGCAGTAACTTATTACTAGATTAATTTTGCTGCATGGTTTTGCCTTTGCAACTACTGCAACCATCTCCTTTTTACATTATGCAGTCTTTCTGTTTGACTGTTTTTAAGTCTAAGGTTTTGAATCCTTTCACATCTCCTTTGTTTAAACACATCCCTCATACCTTCAGGTGTGTTTGTTGATCCCTTGAGCTGAAGCTAGGAAAAAAAACTAGAGCTGGATTAACAGCCCATTGCATCACCCTCAAAGAGAGTGGGAAAGCACATCACTTCCTTGTAGCCTTTTGTCCCTGGATCCCTTTAGGTTTCTGCAGCAGCTTGGCAGACTGATTTCACCCCCATGGTCCTTTCAGCCTAATGGGATTTCTATTCATTAATCTAAAGGAACTGACAGTTTAGAAGGAAAAAATTAGATAATAGTGTTGAATGGGTAAGCATTTAAAGCTGCATTCCTTGAAATTACTCCAGTTGAAGTAGCCAATGTGCCAAGTTTTCTTACTGCTGTTTGCTCTGCAGAAATCTGCATTGGATCTGACAGCGTATACATGTCACACAGAAATTACCCTGCCAGTAGATGCTTTAATTAGATTTTTCCTAAAAATATGTGTTGGCTTTTGATTTGTGATCTTGAGAAAACAAAATGTTAAGTCATTGTTTAATTTAAGCTAAAACATTAGAACAGTTTGATATTATCTTCAGGAAATCTTGTTTAGAGAAAATTTCAAGTGTTCCACACAGGTCTTCTACTTTTCCTTTCAGGCAGTGACATGTACAGCAGTGGTATTCCTGTGTATTGCCTGTGACTCCTCTTCCTTCTTAGGGTCCAAGCAGTAGGTCTCAGGAGGATGAAGTATGTCATCCTTGAGTCCCCAGGGCATAACCTAGTGGAAACTGTTCAACTCCTGCCTGAGAAAAGGAATGGTAAAATGAAGCTAGAATAATGAATGCAACCTATTTGGTTTTATGCAGTGTCTGAAAAGCAGAATTTATCTTAGTAAATGTAGATACTTGCCTTGGAGCTGGTCACAGTAGGTCCCCTTTGCATACACTGGTAAGCAAATTAGTGCGGAAAGAGATCTTCCTAAAGGAAACATCTGCAACAGCTCACATGACTCACATTCTCAGTGTGCCTAGTTCTCTCCACTAACTGGGGAGACAGCCTCGGCTGATTGAGACTGAGGAAAAAGATAGGAAAAGACAATCTAGGTTGTCTAGACTACAAGTGGCCCATAGAGGTGGTGGATGCCCATCCTTGGAGACACTGAAGGCCAGGCTGAATGTGGCTCTGGGAAACCTGATCCATTTGAAGATGTCCCTGCTCATTTGCAGGGGGGTTGGGCTAGATGACCTTTGAAGGTCCCTTCCAACCCAAACTATTCTATGATTCTATGACCACCTCGCATACACAGATCTATACTGCAGCATCTGAAACTCAGTGTGAGGAGCCAGCCTCTCATGCCAAACCCATGGATGCAACAAGATAAAGCCTTTGCACACAGCTCTAGGTCCAGTGTGTATCGTGTCTTTCACCTCCATGCTCTTGCTGTGGATGTGGACTCTGTTACACCACGCTTTACATCTTTGTGTTTTATAACTTCACAGCTCACTGCTTCCAGATTGAAGCAGCAGTTTCAGCACCATTTCATGCAGGTGAGCTTCATCCCTTTCAAAAAGAGCACTGGCTTCCTTTCCTCTCCTTGTCCCAGTCCTGCAGCACTTGCTGTGCAAGCAGCAGATGCTTTGTTGTAATACCTGAAAGCCTTTTTCAAACAAACACTGCTCTGCTGAATGAAGCATTTTGGGGTCTTTTTGTTAGAATAGAAAAGTAAAGATTATCCAAATGATCTGAATGACACCATCACATGCCTCTGTGGACCAATATATTCAGGATTTCATCTACACATTGCATGGGGTAATAGAGTTATTACCTGAAGTGCTGTTTAAAGAAACAATTGCTTAAACCTGCTCCATTTTATGCCAGTAAGAGTCCACCCTCAGGCTTTTGGCATATTCCCAAATCAGCCTTGAATTGGATAACCTTTGACCAGTTTTACAGAAAGCTAATGCCACATAATTGTAGGTTATGGCCAGATACTGAGGTGAGAACAAATGCAGCAATATAAGGAAGCAGATGTGAGCATGACTGGCTTATTTTGTCACTTCAGCGACAGAAGTGGAGACAAGCATCAATTGTGCAGTTACTGTAAACCTGCACTGTTTTTTTCAGACAATGATTATAATTATAGATATGAGCTTCTTGGAAGATCAAGCACCACAATTATGGGATGTTTGTCATTTGAACACTTTGCAATATCTCACATACAAATGCATGCATCAGTTTGAATGCTTAGAGTCTGTCCAAAGACATAAATGGCTGATGTCACGTCATGCTTTAATTTCATGATTACAACAAAATGCTCTTTTACATCAACTTGACTCTTCCTAGTGGTTTTGCTGCAGTTGACAGTACTGGTTGACTTAGCTCATTAGACGGTTTTCAGATTTTTAGGATTTGATGTTTGACCAAATGTGTGCCCTCATCTAAATGTTAAGCATGGAAAAGCTTATCTTCAAATGCTATTTTTCACTTCTCTGCTGTAAAAAGTTGGAATCAACTCACATTGTGCCTTCCATTTCCAAAGGCTGGGTAACAGCTTTAAATCCTGACCTGTTTCATTCACAGACAGAATTGCATCTCAACACAGAAAGAGAAAGTAAAAGACTAAAGAATTTCTTTTTTTATAGTACCTTTCTATATTATCTCTCTACAAGAAGCTTTGCTTTTTTAATAACAGTCTTTTCCACTGAAATTCAAATCAGACCATGCTAATCTGATACCCAGTATGAGTTTGCTAATGTTGTAAGAATGTGATTATTGAGAAGTCATCTGCTGCAAATGTATGTATTCAGACAATACAAATAAATGCACATGCTTCTGCAAATGCACTTCCAAGGGTTTTTGAGCTTGCAGCTATGAGTGATTCACTTCTTACTATAAATCGCCAGTGCAGTAACCTTAGGACATCTTAGAACACGGCTCTGAAGTTAATGGATTATGGAGTAAGAAGCAAGTAGGTTATACATTTACCATTCTCCTGGTCTGTAATAAACCTGGCTGGCCATGTTAAGTCATGTAGAGAATTATGTTTCAAGACAGGTAAGCTTTCAGAATGTGTCTGTATTAACGTGCAATCAAGAGGCATTTCACAAAAAGCTGTCTTCCCACAGCCACTTATCTTCAGTTCAGCATTGCTCATCTTAATCACTGGACTATCACCCATGTTAAGAATTACCTAGGATTACCTAGTCTAAGCAGGACAGTGGATAAACAAATTTCTATTGAGAACAGCCTTATAGAAAAAGGATGCAGAGGGAAAAAAGCAATAACTTCAGTTCTACACAGACAACACCGAAAATATAATTCCTGAAGTTTGTCTTAGTTTTCAACCTCAAATGGGTTCTCAATATATCATCTCAAGAGTGTTGCCATCATTTGATATGTCTTCAGGCTGAGTGAAAGTACATGGATTATGGCAGCAGAAGCAGAGGCAGAAAAGCCAAGGCAGCTCCATCCTACACTTCTCGCTGCTCAGCAGCTGCTGTCTTCACAAGTAGAGCAGGTGAAAAATTATTTGCTATAAACTCCATGGAAAAATTAACTCACTGTCATGCCCTTTACAGTCCTCCTCATTGAGGAAGTCCCCTCAATGAGGAGCACTGTAGAAATGGGGTGAATGCACACAGAACCATACAATGGTTTGGATTGGAAGGGACCTTTAAAGATCACACAGTTCCAACCCCCTGCCACAGGCAGGGACACCTTCCATTAGAACAGGTTGCTCCAAGCCATGTCCACCCTGGCCTTGAACACTGCCAGGGATGGGGCAGCCACAGCTTCTCTGTGCATCTCTTTAATTTTGTTCATTGAAGTTTTAAAACAAGTACAAGGCTCCCATGTGAGTGAATTCAACCTCAGGAAAAAAAAACCTTTGCATCAATCTGTTCAAGCTTACCTGCACAAGAAAGAAAAAAAACAAAACACCAAACCAAAACCAAAACAACAACAACAACAACAAAAAAAAAAAAAACACCTTTGCAAAATTTGTTGATTGTCATTTTTCAAAGAGAGAGGAAAGAGAATGAGTATTTAGACCTATTGAATATAAATCATAGAATCACAAAATGATTAGGGTTGGAAAGGACCTTAAGATCATCTTGTTCCAACCCCCTTGCCATGGGCAGGGACACCTCCCATTAGATCATGCCACCCAAGGCTCTGTCCAGCCTGGCCTTGAAGACTGCAACTTCTCTGGGCAACCTGTTCCAGTGCCTCACTGCCCTTGCAGTAAAGAACTTCTGATACCTAACTTGAACTTCCCCTGTTTAAGTTTGAACCCATTACCCCTTGTCCTGTCACTACAGTCCCTAATGAACAGTCCCTCCCCAGC